>JACEFZ010017771.1:5000-30627 GCA_014155875.1 Cepaea nemoralis
ATCGATGTCGTATGATATCTTCGCCACGGATGGGATTTGTACACATGACAACCAGGCCGATAGGCAAGATTTCTAGGCATTTAACTACTGCGGTTCCCACGTAAACAAGCCTTTAAAACAACACACTAAAGATATTAACTAGCTGAATGTCACATTAAATGTATCAATACTATGTAAACAATCTTGGGAAACAATAATGATTCGACTGATATTATTACTTTCACACACTGGCGAATGTCTACAAACAAACAAAAACATAGCGGAACATGATCATAATGAAGAAATTATCAAAGCGGTAATACAATCCTAATACACGGAAAACATTAGAGCCACCCTGATCAGGGTTTTGGGGAATGTACACAATTTACATTTCAGTATGTCTCTAGATAAGTGTTCGGGCAATGACATCATCAACGGCAAGATGGATCAGTTGATGTTTCTTGTTGGATGTCTGACGTTTCTAAACTCTCTGGGGGTATGTTGGGTTGCAGGTTGTATATATACCGGGATCCTGGGAGATTTGTAGATCCAATCATATGGGTAAACATAAGATAATCCTGCTACATGCGTATCATGGAAGTACCGATCAGGTACTCTACTTAATTACAAGCTAGCCCAAGGATGGCAGTAATTTAGCTCTCCTTAGATAAGGGGTCGACTCCGTGGCCAAGGGTTACGGACGAAATTCGTGATCCCGCATACCCGCGTTCGAAACACAGCTACGCGTGATTTAGCAGCAGACCGCGTTGCGTTGGTTTTTTACGAAATGGTATTGGTGCCGGTCGTTCAGAAAGCAATAGCAAACTACTGAACGTAAACTTGCCAAGAGATCACAACAGCGAAACAAGATGTTGTTGACCGCAACGTCCTGTAAAGGATATGCAGCTAACTTTTGTTTAGATAAGTGGCATACTCCGCGTCGAAGGGGTTACCGATACAGTTTGTAATCCTGCATATCGCGTTGGAAACAGAGCAGCGGGCGAATTGACATGAGTCGGTTTTAATGAAATGGTACGGGTGCCGGTTGTTCAAAAAGAAATGCAAAATACTGAACGTATACTTGCCCAGGAATCGTGAACAGCAACACATGATGGGTTGACTGCTACGTCCTGTAAAGGATATGCAACTAACTGTTAGATACGGGATTCCCCCTACTTCACCACCTCAATAACAATGATACAGAAACAAATATATAGAAGCAGAGTAAATAAAATACACTTGGGCCCAAAGAGGTTTAGATAGTGTAGCAATAATTCAGCAAGGTTTAGCCGTTCAGATGGTTCACCTGTATGCGGATTACAGGCAGACAAAGAGGGCAGCAACAGACATTAGTTACGTGAGCTAACAAGACTAATCAAGAAGAAACACGACCTTAACTAGTTGACCTCAACTAGTAACAGAGCACATATCAGTATGAGAATTCTTGGATATTTCCAGCATTATTACCCACTTTGGACATCAATCGCCCTTAACTTAACATCCGCATTGTGGCTGACTCGGTCACCGGATTATTAATCTAAGCCAGGCAATGGACCCTATATAACTTCTTTCCTGAGATTGAAAGGGATTAGGTCATAGTAGAATGGCAAGACTGGATATTTCTAGGCAGTGGTAGCGATATTGACACCATCATTAAACCCTAGATGATGAAGATCTTGACGGCAGCAGGATATTTTAAAACAAAATAAAACTAAAATTCTATGTTGGCATCATGTGGAAAAGCCCACAAGTAAAAACGATATACAAAACCTCACAAAGCAAAGAAGACATTCGAATATTTTTAAAATTTAATGTAGCACTTTGAGTGGCGCCTCATAGACAGAGATTATCAGACATAGTAGGCGACAAGCAGCCAGATTAGGAAGCTGAAAAGAAAAGAAAAAAAAAGAAACAAGATAACAACTCCAAATAAAATTTATCGTGGGGAGGATATCTGCACACGGTCTTTAAATTTTTTTTTTTTCCCGCAGCAAGATAAGAGTGATAAGGACTTCACCGTAAACACTCGGTCAGAGACAAATATTTTTCAACAACGTCACACCCTGTGTACATCATCATCATCATCATCATCATCATCATCATCATCATCATCATCATCATCATCATCATCATCATCATCATCATCATCATCATCACCATAAAACAAATCCTTTGCAGATCGTCGAAAAGTGTCTCAATCCATTGCTAGTTCTCCTACCTTACATACCTCCATGCCCAAGGTATCTGCAATGTTAGGTGTCCATCTGCGTACTAGTCGATCACTTCCTCTTCTTCTGGGCACCATATCTTCTACAACTGTTCATTCCAAGCCACTGTGGAGATAAATATTGCTACAGAATCTCAGTTCCCGACAAACGAAGATGTTTATGAGCCAGCTTTCTTGTCTGCTGAAATTTAAAAAAAAAACACCAATAATTGAAAATAAAACAGTGCAATAAAAACGACAATGCTATGTTTCCTACTTTTATTTTCATAATCTTATATAAAGTGTGTTGTTTTGTTAATGCATGCTGTTTGTAAAATGCTGTATTTCCTGATGACTGTGAATTGTCTAGATCGCGTTTCTGATAATGTATTTATATAACAGATGATAATGAAATACATTGAATCTGTAATAATTTATTTTTTTGCGCTTTATATCACGAATCGTCTAGTCTAGGTGAGTTTGTGATGTGATAGGCAAACGTTTAAGTCTTTTAACAATCTGACTCTACATGATTTTGTGATGCTGTGCTATGGCATGTTGTGGTCAGGACAGGTAGGTTTCGCGAAATGTCAGGTGAGCCATCTATTAACCGAGCCAAACATGTATCTATCCACCTGGAATGCGCACTTTCACTCTGCCAAGCACCTGCTTCGGAGCTACAGTTCCCCCAGATGTTAAAGTATGTGTTTTACTCAACGATCAGTGGTCTTCCTAAAGAACAAGTGTGCATTTCACTTCAACGCCCAATGTATTCCTAGTGAAGCTTAATTACTCAAGTGGAAGTGTGTGGTTCACTTCGACGTCAATGGTCTCCTTAATGAAGGTAAACCACACACTTACTCAAGTGAAAGTCTGTGGTTAACTCCGCCGTCAGGTTTCTCTCTAAAGAATCTGAACCACATACTTACTCAACTGAAAATCTATGTTTCACTCCACCATCAGGCGTCTCCCTTTTGAAACCTTCGCATATTAAAAATCAGTGTCTCTAACACTTCTCCGAGTGTTTTACTCAAGTAAAAGTTGTATTTCATTAAATTGTTAGTCTTTTGTCATTTTTCTGTCATCTACTGCCTATAGTACCTTGCGGTGTAGGACAGGGAGGTCTTGAGCTTGAGGAATTAAGGCCGCATGGCTAGTGCAGTCGCCGCGAACTGTGCAGTTTAGAGTTTGTTTTTTGTGTGCCCCGGACAGAAAAAACAACTCCACGCCTTACCGAGGATTCGAACCCGGGTCTCTGGATGGAGAGCCCGGCATTCTAGCCACTCGGCCAGTCGCTCCAATAATCTTCTAATGGAGCTATACATAGACGTACTCAACTGACTTTAGGGCATTGTAATATATCACGAGAACTGAAAGAAGAGCTTTATCAAAGAAACAGATGATACATTAATGTAAGATTGCATTAGAAGGGAAAATGCTTAACCAAGTTGATACATTTAAGTACCTAGAGGCAATTACACCATCATATGGAAGATTCACGGCAGAGATTAAGATCAGAATAATGCAAGCAAAAGCTTCAGTTCAGAAAATGATAAGTATCTTATGCAAAATAAAAATAAAATGTTGCTATCACTGAACGTAAGAAAGAGAGTGGTGAAATGATATATAGAACCTGTTTTATTGTACGGCGGTGAATCACGGAGTGTGAATGAACAAAATAGGAAGAGCTTAAAAGCAACTGTGATGTCGTTCCTGAGAAGAATGTTGCGAATACCTTGGAATGCCAGAGTAACTAACAACAATTCACTATGTGCTAATGTGATGGGGAGAGAGACACTGGAAAACATCGTGACAGTTGGAAAGATCAGTGGGAGAAGATTCAGAGGTAACTAAGAGAAATGAAAATTGATGGACCGAGACGGTGGCATGGAGGAATATCCATCCATCATCCATCATGTGCCATACCGGTAAGAGTTGGCGGCCATGCAACGCCATTTCGCTCGATCACCAGAGTCGTGGAATCAGCTCAGTGTTCTTGTCTCGGTCATGCCACGTGGTCAATAAATCCATGTATTTACTTCTCTGTCTTCCCCTTGTTCCCTTCCTCTCTTCCAGTTGTCACCAAGGTCTCCAATTTATGTATTCTCATAATATGTCCAAAAATCTTCACTGTCTACGTTTAATTTCTCCAATTAATTTACGGTTTTCATTTGTTTCTTGTAGTACTTGGTCATTGGTTTTTCTGTCTGTCCATGGTATTCTTTGCATTCTCCCCAGAAACCACATTTCTGCAGCCATCAGATGTTTTTCAGCTTGACTGCTCATTGTCCAAGCTTAACATCCATACAAAAGTATAGGCTCTATGTAGCACCTCAACACTCTTTTTTTAGTCTCAGTTGACATCTTTTTATTGGACAGTATGTTTTTCATCTTGCTGAAGACTACTTTCGCCATGGCGATTCTTGTTCTAATCTCTTCAAGGCATCTGGCATAAGATGTTATTACTGTTCCGAGATAATTGTACCGATTCACTTGTTGAAGAACATTCCCATTTACTTGAATATTACCTCAAAGTTAATCCATAATGCTAAGGACAGAGCTCTGTGGAGAGACCTCAGTGATGCGCCTGTTGGTAGGACACATGATGATTGTGAATATAAAAAATAGCTGAGCCTCTCTCTAGCTATTGTTGTCTCGATATGTTTACCCATTTCTGAATTTTGTTAAATTGACTTTTTCTCCTACTGTTCCCTTTCTTCACCAAACCTAAAAGTACGTAGATTGGTAAAAACACGAATGACCTTCTACATATCCAAGTAGATCTGTTGCTAAAGTACACAAACGCTACACTGATTCCTTTGTTGACATTGTCACGTAGGGCCGTTGTATCTATGTGCCACTAACGGCGTTCGGCTGCTTAAATTGTCACAGATTTTGGTAATATCTACGTGACACTAACGGCATCGTTTTAGCTAGTGAACTTAAATCATTTTGTCATCACTCTTCTCGGATATTTATGACACATTATATTAGGTTACTTATATTGTGAATTTCAGGTTCACGTAACAACCTATTTAACACGACTGTATTTATAGCGGCAAAAACTGAGAGTACAATGTACATCTGTGATCTTGCTTTATAGATGACTAGAAAAAATATTTATTTTGTGTAGAGCGTGACTGAGTATGGAGCATAATAAAAGAGATGGGCGTTCCGTTATGATTTATAAATAAAGAACATCAAAACACTACACATTGAACTTAGGTTGGCCCAAAGAATATGATACGGCAGATTGGCTTATTGTAGAAAATGGAGACAGACCGGGTTGCATATCCCCCCACCCCCACCTCCCCGTCCCCCGTCCACATCTCTTATCTGTTGATTTTGTATCTTAAAAACGTCGCGTTGAATGACTGAGAAAATAAGACAAAATGATGATAAAGGATGATGTAATCACTTTGTCATAGTAGGATTAGAGATAGTCTTATAAGCTGGGGGACACGATATTACTATCAACAACATACGTGTCTTTGAAAAACGATTTAAGTAAGTGCAAGAGCAAAGTGGAAAACAAACGGTATAATTCGATGCAACAAAAACAAAACCAATGACAAGTTGTACGATACATATCTCAAAAGATAGATATACGTGAAGAGAAAGTGCAGAAAGTGACCCTTTGTGAACATCTAGATTACCAGTTGACAGGCGATATGAATGTGCTGATAGAAATTGTGAGAAGAGCAACTATTTTGCTTCAAAATCTAAGGCAATTTAAGCCGTATGAAATGGAACAATATGAATAAAATTGGGTGGAACTGCGGTAAAGCTGTGAAAATGTACACAATATAAAATGACACAAAGTAGTGCAGCTTTACATAACAGATTTACGACACATACAAGACAGTTGCGGCGATTAGCCTTCATCAGCAAACAAACACATTCACAAACACAACATATAGTCAATGGGATTTCATGTGACTACATCAAAAGGTGACGACAGGACGAGAAGAACAAAAGGATGGACAAATTAAAGCAATGAAGTGTGTGAATGTGTTTGTTTGCTGATGAAGGCTAATCGCCGCAACGTCCTGTATGTGTCGTAAATCTGTTATGTAAAGCAGCACTACTTTTTGTCATTTTATATTGATATTGGAACAAAAAGAACAACAAAAGTCAGATCAGTAAGAGCAAACATTTTCTTTACAACATACGAATGTGAAAATTTGGTATTTTAAAAACAGTCAGCTGAACAAAATGCACGTGCTCCATTGAATGTAAGTGTTGCATAAAGTTATTAAAAAGTAATTGGTCGAAACAGAGAGTAAACCTACCTGTCCAATAATAAATCAGTACTAAATAAAACGAATGGTTAAGATAAATAAAACTCAGAAAAGTAGAATATTTTGGCCATGTAAAAAGACACAAGTATCTGGATAGGATCAATATCGATGAAGCATAGAAGATAAAGACTATAACGTGGATGCACTTAAGCTGTGATAGACGACAGTAATAGGGGCAGCACATATGGATCATGATATAAAGACAATCTTAAAGTATGTAAAGAGCATAATTGTTAATGGTTTGGTGCTGCTGACACTATCAAAAAGCCAGCTTGAAAGGCTAGAGCGCATACACAAATCGGCCATGCGGGTGATCCCGATGTGCACAAAGGATCACCAATTATATGCATGAGGCATATCCTGACTCTACCAAATAGGCGGATCGGCATAAGGGTCCTTCAAGCCAAATGGTACGTGAGAGTTGCTGCAGATAGGGATCTTACCCTGCATTATGGTGAAGGGTCATAGATTGAGACGAGGAAGGATATGAATGGCACATGCAGAAATATCTATATGTCAGGTGTATGATCTAGAGACCACCAACCGTGAAAAAGAGTGGGTTAAAGTACGGAAGACATGACGGACTGGCACAATGTAATATTAACATTGGGTCGTGAGAGCAGAGAATGGGCAGCAGGCTGCACAGAGGTTGAGGTGCAACAACTGACCCAGGGTAAACATACATCAGCTCGACATAGTCATCTACACCGATGGGCCAGTGGCAAGAAAAACACTTAGTGGTTGGCGTTTCATCGCGAGGGCTAATGGTCGATGCTTGAAAAAAGAGAGTCTGGCATATGAGACTACGACCTCCAGCACGAGAATGGAAGAGGAAACATGAACAGCGGCATTTTGTAGGCATATCCGTGGAATGGCTATCCTCGCTTCAGAGATCACAGATTGTTAGAATTTTATGGATTTATGCCCTGCCCATGCGCGAGTGCAGGGGAATGAACATGCTGATAGGCTGGCAGGCAATGCGCCTCTTGGTGGTAGATTACCTATGGACAAGTGTGTAGTGATCGAGCGCATGTGGGACCAGGTGGAGAAGGCAGGGGAACAGATTTAGATCCCGTATGTTGAAAGAATGACATTGAGGAAGATCGACAGGGGTTCTGGAAGAATCTCAAAACTGAGAAGGAAGACCAGAATAACGTTCAATCAGACAGAGGTGGGAACGATTAGTAGTATGACTCTTCGTTGGCTGGTGAACCAGGGGATAGAATGCTTTTTGGAATGTCCTGGGTGAAGAGAAGTCGGTTCTTAGCTCAACTCAACTAAAATGTATGTGAAAACTATATTTCACGCCTGGGCACCAATGAGGAAGTCCTACAAACAGCAATTGAGAAGAGTAAATTGATTACAGACATTAGACGAAGACTGTCAAGATGTTTTAGACACGTTATAAGAATAAATCAGTTAGATAACTTGGTTACAACTGACAAGACTGAGGGGAAAAGAACAAGGGAATGGCATAAAAAGAAACATCTGGATGGCATGCCCACGTGGCAAGGTCGAGACAAGAACACGACACTGATCCACGCTTCTGGTGATGGCGAAACATGACCGCCCTTGCATAGCGGAATGGCACATGATGAACATGGATGCCATATGGGACAGGGTGTATTTTTAATGACTGTGGGGTTATTGAAAATATCGCTGTTCCAAGTTTTCAATTTACTCTCCGTGAATACATGCAACTTGAAAGGTAATACAAAACTTGGAACGGCAATATTTTCAAAACCCCACCGTCATTAAAAATACACCCCATACTAGCCCCACATTTTAGACCAATCAAAACTTTATTTGTGATCTTGTCTGTTGCTTGTTTCCGTTACGTCCCATTCATGTTCCTGGTATCCATCTTAGGCTCGGTCCACCAGGTAGCCCAGGTCAGTTAACTAATTAAGTGCCATGGGATGATTAATCTTCTTAAGCACTGAATGTTTGCTTCAATTAACATATCAATACAGTAGTTTTCCCTAAGCAACCAGCTTTAATTCTATATATAATAGCATCATGTATGCTACCAAATTAACATCTTTTAAGTCGTAACTATGACACCCCCCCCCCCCCCACCACCACACTTCTTACTTTCCGCCGTCAAATTGTTGTTTGGTCCAAACTTACTCTTTGTTTGGCACTGCATTTGTTAATAAAGATCCTCGCGTCGAAGTGGATTCGAACATATGATCACCGCGCCCCCGTGACAATCGTGCTTGCCACTGCTCTACCACATCTCCCTTTCAGGATATACGCAGAGACATTTTGGTCACTCAAAACTAACACTATGTATTTCCTAAAAAAAGCTCCCCAGCCTTCTTCCTGGCTTTGCACTCACAGCAGTGATCACCTGTTGTAGCCACTTGTTTGCCATTTAAGCTAAATGAAGTGTTTCCTCGGCATGCAACCTTTCCATGGACGCTCGTTAAAGCTATCTGTATGTGTTTTGTACTGATATACTTCTAGTGTTCAGTAACATTTCAACAATTGTCGAGTCATTCTCTACTTTAGAAAGAATGTTATCTTTAAACCCTGGTAAAGACAGATTATCAACATACTTAACCTACAGCTTCTACGTACAGTTGCCTATGCAACTTGCTGGAGTTTAGTATGTGAGTTAGAAAGTCGTGTTTATAACATATTGGTTTAGGAGAATGTATCTAGTCTTTTTTTTTTTTTTTTAAATTTAAACGTAGTAGATTCAGCAGTGTGTCGTACATTGGAATAAAAGCAACGTCTTTCGTAAGCAGCGAATAAATACATATAAATTCTTGTTATTCTTATAGTTCGTTAAGTGGGGCGTTGGTGATCATGTCTGTCCACAGCCTTCTGTCTGTTATGCTGCTCTTATTCTATCTCTAATCGCTTCTGATACCGATGTTGCTCCATGTCATGTTATCAATCTATCCAGTATAGTCTCTCTTCCCTTCAGCCTTCTCGTTGTGACGACATACTCCAGCTTCCTTCTTCTCATGACCTAACAAAGAATGTGACATGCCCTCTTCTGGTGCGAGTAACCAGTTCTCTTTGTGAGTGAACGTATTTCAAGATATCCTCATTGGCCTTTCTATCCACCCACTGTGTTCTAAAGATTCTTCTATAAAATACATCTCCACAGCTTCCACATTTTCGTCACGTGTCTGCTAATTGCCCATGATTCGCTTTCTGACATCAGAATTAGCTAAATGAAGCTAATAAAAACTTTTCTTCTCATCTCGATTGACAAGGATAAATTGTATTAAATATTCTTCATGTTATGAAACGCGACACACAAGAATATTAATAGGCTCGGTACCTGCATAGTAAACTAATTCTCCATAATTGTGGGTTCAGGTGAGAGCTAGACCTAGATAGTGATAACATCTCTTGTAGGGGTGTCGAGCTGGCCATCTAAGTACACTTGCTCCTGCAACCAGGTGCTGTCGTCATTTAAATGCAAAAGTTTCGAATACCGTCATGGTAAATACAACTTTCAATGTTTACGTAATCTAGTGTGTCCTCTAATCTTTACTTCTTTCTTCTAATTCTATGAACGCCAGTCATCACTTGTGAATTTGCTTATAGAAGTATGCACGCCATGTCGTCTGTCATGATTCTCGAATAGTATATGACGGTTCACGAGTCCTCTTCACGAATTCAGTATGATGGTATATTTTCACCAGTGAATAAGTTTAAAAGCAATTAAATCACACAATCTTATCGAACGCGATATAGAGTCCGGGTCTAGAGGACGATAAACCTTAGGCCTAATTTCAACCAGGCTTCACTCAGTGTCGCCAGATAAAAGTATACCCGCATATATCTGTTCCGTATAGTGTTGTGTTACAGTCTCGTCAAAATGAAGTCTTTCAAAGAAAAGGATGTTGGGTACTTGGAGGCAAATAATGAATCTGGACACAAATACACGGTGTCAGACCCCAAAAGCGCATCGATTACCAGGTGAGTGAGCGTGCACGTGCAATAGGTAGCAAACATAAACATAACATGGGGATGGGGTATTCATGGTGAAGTGGTTAAACAGCCCGCCTCGCGCTCCGAAGGTTGTGGGTTCGTTTCTGGACTGGCATTCGGTTCACGAGAGCGAATTCTAGGAGACCTCTGGGGATCGTCGCTGGAGCTACGGAGTTAGTGCCTTGTACGATGCTTTTGACATGCCGCCTAGTGGAAAGCGACTAGGTGCAATGAATCAGTCCTCTCAACTGTAAACTCCCTTTTAATATTTTGTTAACATTTGCCTCGTGCATTTTCACACCCAAAGTGCCGTGAATGTCCCGAGTCCACCTTTGTACTAGTCAACCACTGCTCCTTCTTATTTAAGGAACCGTGCCATCCATCAAAGGTCGTTTCAAGCAGCTGTGATGTTTAATTTAATATGATCACAGTAATTCAGTTTCCGAGACATCTTGCTGATTATGTGTCAGTTTTCCTTGATGTCCAGATCTGGTAGAATTTCAGTAATGATTCTCTTATTGGTCCACGATATCTTCAATAAAATTTAATTTCACTAGTGCCGATGTTCTGTTTGTATTATTGCGAATTGATCCATGACTCACAACCAAAATTGTCAATAGCCTCATTATGATTGGCATTTCTCGATGCAATTTCGGCATATATGTTGAAAAAGTATGGGTAGATAAAGCAGTCCTGTTTTATCCCATTTTGTCATCTGGAATCAGCATGAGACACACAATAACACACACACACACACACACACACTCACACACACACACACACACACACACACTATTATACACAGAGAGAAAGAGTGGCGGAGAGTGCGAGAGAGAAAGAGAACGAGAGAAAGAGACGAAGAGAATGAGAGGCGTACAGAGAAGCAGAGAGAGTTAAAGGGAGGGATAAATAAGAGAGCGAGGGAGAGAGTGAGAAAGAGTGAGAGAGAGACTGGGGGTAGGGGAAGATGTGCATACTATTAGCAAACACATGGCAGCATTACAACACAAACACAAGTATGACCGTGCTCGTTGACTGCGATGTCTACTAACAAACACTGAAATAGTGGTTGCGACGCATCCATTTGTCTTAGCATCATAATACATAGTTCAACGCCAAATGGTCATCAATTCTCGTACGTGCCTTTTGGTATATTTCCTACTGCAGCTGTGAGTATTTTTTCCAGATCTCATTTTCAAATTAAGTTATTAACTGTTATGTTACTTTATTTCTTCTGTTGCCGTAACAAACAACTACGTCGGCATGCTCGTGTAACATTTCCTTGCTCTTGATTTTATTTTGAAATCTATCATTATGATCTTCAGCTTAATAAGACAGTGGGAAAATAATATCATAAGCTACACCAACTTCATCAAAATGTATAGTAACAGAAAGAATTGGAAAGTTGTCATCGCTTATGTCTTGTCAAGATTAGGCATTTGAAGATAAAGAAGGAGGCGAAAAAGAAGAACATGGAGGAGGAGGAGGAGGAGGAGGAGGAGGAGGAGGAGGAAAAGAAGAAGGAGAATGAGGAAAAGAAGGGGGAGGAGAAGAAGAAGAAGTAGGAGGAAGAGGAGAATGATGAGAATGGGGAGAAGAAGAAAAAGAAGAAACAGAAAAAGAACAAAAGATAGTTCGAAAAAAAGACATAGATTAAGAAGACGAGAAAGACAAATACTAAGAATGTGAAGAATAATGAAGAGAAATACATTATTTATAAGACAGTATAAGATCAGTAAAATAATTTAATCTAAATTATAACAACCCTTAAAAGTATGATAATAAAATCAAAAACTCAGCCGTCTACCACTTTATCCTGATGCTTTTTATTGCTATCACACTACAGCGTTTATTGCATGTTCCTTTATCGTTAGCTATCGACTTCACTCTGAATCATAATTTCCCGAAATCAACCGTGGCAAGTTACATGGCCAAACAAGCACATTTTTGCTCTTTAACTGCCGACAAGAATGGCTCTTAGTAGCTTTCGAATGTAATTATTACTACGATGTTAGCAAACTAACAATTCGTGTTATGGTCTATATAAATGGTGTTTTCACTCCAGTTATCAGTTTAACCCCACTCGAATCATGATTGGGTTAGTGAAATAACAAGATGAGACTTACTGAGTTGAGAAAATGATACCATGTAAAGAGAAGTCGACAAACGCGAGGTTAATTATTAGGTTCTGATGTAATTAATCCTTCCCTCGAGTGTCTCACTATATTTTTACTTGTTCTGTCTTTACTGTTTTTTTTTTAAAGAAAAAAGAAACGCAACATTATTGCAGTTTCAATTGCAAACTTGTACCAACATTTTATTGACGATGCTGATTCGCCCACCGCAGTCGATTCTAGCGATGTCGGTCCCTAAGAACTGGACATCTTTAGGGTCTTCTAGCCCAAAGACAGGGGTCGTGCAGTCGGTTCTAGCGATGTCGGTCCGTAAGAACAGGACATCTTTAGGGTCTCCTAGCCCAAAGACCGGGGTCGTGCAGCTGGTTCCTGACTGTTTGATCTTAAATTTGATGAGCTCCTGGCATTGACTGGACTGTGGAGGACGCAGATGCAAATCGATTCCTAAGGTGACGCAGCCGTATGAAGCGGTTTTCGGCAGCAGTTTTGATTCTGGGTCTTCCACTGCGCGGCCGGTCTGCCACTGAGCCAGTTTCTTGAAATCGCCTCCGAAGGCGCTAATGCTGCTTCTAACCACATTAAATTCTCTGGCTACTACACTTTGTGACTGTCCAGCCTGTTAATGTCCAGTGATGTTGAGTCGCTGTTCTGTAGTGAGATGAGCCACTCTTGCGCATTCAATTTTCAACCTAATGTATTCGAGGAGCGTCAATCTTTTACATGCATTGAATAATATGGTCAGAGAGTTCTGTGTTCAGTAAATTTCATGGGATTATCATGAACCTGTCACGAAATATTGTCAAAATTTGTTGTTTTGACCTTTACCGCTTTCATGACCTAGCGAATCACGAGGTGAAGACAGTTTAGGTAACCACGAGAAGTTAATGTCCAGATGGACACAGTCATAGGTTAACTGATGTCCAATCAGCAAATATCTTTTATAAAAGTAACACCAAAAATGTTGCGTCTCTTTTTGTGAACAGTATATCTATAATGTCAGCTAGTGGGCAAGATGTTGCTTTGTGAAACCCTATCCTCTCAGTGCACCCTAGCAAATATAGGGTGTATTTTTAATGACTGTGATTATTCGAAAATATTGCCTGTCCAAGTTTTGTATTTACCCTCTGTAAACTTCATGTAGCATAATAGGTACATTCAAAACTTGGACCGGCAATATTTTCAAACGCTGCACAGTCATTAAAAATACACCCTGTAAAGAAAAGCATAGGACATTTATACATCACTTGAAGCGTGTTTGGTATATGGTACCAGCGCCACATTTATAGATCAATGGGGGACTCGACGGATGTTGTCAGTATCAAAACGACCGCTTTTACTTCCCAGAACATATTCTGGCACCCATTTAGGCTGGGTCGACGACAACAGAGCCCAGGTGAATAATTTACAATACCCTTACACCGGGAATTAAAACACATGGCGCCCGACGAGGAAGGTATGCGTGCTAGCCATTGCCCTACCCAAGTTGATATACCTGAATTTGATAAGGGCTATTTGTATTTGCAACACCAAACAAATACTCAGCTCGCCCACTATCGTTTGTATAAGTTTTACTTAGTTACATATCCTATACAGGGCGTTGCGGTAAACACCAGCGTTTTTAGCTGTTCTCACAGGAGTTTAATATACCTATTTGTTTCCAATTCATATTGTTATATCCTGCTGCAGCCGCTGCTTTTTCTTTCTTAGCTGTTGAGGGCAGCCGACAGATATTTGTTGGTTATGGTCTCAAGTTTCGCGACGGCAGGCAGAGGATCTCTTTCATGAGACAATGGCTGCGGTCAAATGACCAGTACGGTTACTGCCATATAGGAAAGCACCGGCAAACTACCTCTTTAAAAATGCCTAGTACATTATGATTCGCCGTAAGACTGATCATCGCAAGATAAGGACAGAGACATTAAAATTAGCAACATGGAACGTTAGGACGTTAAACGACGACGAAAAATTAGAGAACATAAAACAAGCAATAGTAAGAGAAAAAAATTAATATTTTAGGGATGTACGAAACGAGATGGACAGGAGCAGGCATCAAGATAGATGAAGATTTTAAGATTATGTATTCTGGAGGTGAAGATCGACAAAGGGGAGTGGCAATTATTTTGGACCGGAAAACATTAAAATCTGTTCAAGGATATTGGGCCGTGTCGGACAGAGTTCTACTAGTTAAGTTGAGTGGCAGACCTTTTAGCATAAATGTTATTCAAGTATATTCCCCAACAGGAGAATCCAGTGAAGATAGTGTAGAGGAATTTTATAATGGCATAGAGTCTGCCTTAAAAAAATGTAAAAATTCAGAAATAAACATCATAATAGGGGACTTCAATGCAAAAGTAGGAAATCAAGGTGATATATACACAGTAGGAAACTATGGTTTAGGAGAGAGAAATGAAAGGGGATACAGACTCTTAGAGTGGGCAAAAGAACAGGAAATGATTGTAGGAAACACCTGGTTTAAGCAACACCCTAGAAGATTATGGACATGGAGGATTCCTGATAGCAGGATCAGAAACCAGATTGACTACATTCTGATTAGCAGAAGGTTTAGAAACGCACTAACAATAGCAAAATCAGTTCCCAATGCTGATTCTTATAATGACCACAGACTAGTTACAGGAACACTGAGGATAAAGTTGAAGAAAGTCAAGTATATAACAGGAAACACTAAATATTATGTGTGTACATTGAGTAATGACAAGGAAATACAAAACAAATTCAACATAGAAGTACAGAACAGATTTGATATATTGTCTGATCTAGAGATATTATTCCAGGATGTGGATGATCAATGGGAAATGTTGAAGAATTCAATCAGTTTGGCTGCAGAAACAACTATTCCATAATTAAAGAAGGTGGGTCGTAAGAAATGGATGACAGAAGAAATTTTACAACTAATGGAAACAAGTAGACTCAACAAAAATAATTCTGCCAAATATGAAGAAATTCACAGACGAATCAGAATATTATGTAAGGAGGCAAAAGAAGTATGGCTTGCGAAAAAGTGTTTAGACATTGAAAAACAACACAACAGTCAAAATACCAAATTTGTGCACAAAAGAATTCAGGAACTTACTAATAAAAGAACAAGTACATCAACAGGCTGTCCAAAAACTAAAGATCGCAAAATCATAATAGAAAAAGATCAGATTCTACATGTATGGACAGATTATGTGAAAAACCTTTATAATGATAACAGAGAGGAACAGTATGATATTAGATTTAATAATGAAGGACCGCCAATTTTGAAGATGGAGGTTCGAAATGTTCTTAAGCATATGAAAGCTGGCAAGGCCCCCGGTGCAGATAACATCACAACAGAAATGATTAAAGCTTTAGAAGAATTTGGACTAGATCAAGTCACCAGACTGCTGAACACATTATATGATACTGGAGATACACCTTCTGAATTATGTAACTCTGTATTTATTGCAATCCCAAAGAAATCAGGAAGCCTTGGAATGTGATCAACATAGAACAATTAGTATAATGAGTCACATCACAAAGATTTTGCTACGAATTATCATGCAAAGAGTGAGGAAGAAAATACAACCTGAAATATGGGAAGAACAATGTGGGTTTGTAGAAGGAAAGGGTACAGTAAATGCTGTGTATATGCTGCGAACAGTTATTGAACGTGCTATAGAAGTAAACAAGGATATACACCTTTGCTTTATTGACTACACAAAGGCTTTTGATAGAGTTAGACATGTCAACATGGTGGATATGCTTGCAGATCTACAAATTGATGGGAAAGACATTAGACTTATAAAAAACATATATTGGAAACAACAAGCTGCCATAAGGATTGATAATGAAGTGGGACAATATCAGCCTATTAAGAGAGGTGTTAGGCAGGGATGTGTAATGTCTCCAGATCTTTTTTCCCTATACAGTGAAAATATTTTCAGAAATGTAGAAGATATAAATGGAATCAGCATTGGAGGACGAAACATCAATAACATTAGATATGCAGATGATACAGTATTGATTGCAGACAATGCACAAGATCTACAACAATTAGTAGACGCAGTTGTTGTACACAGTGAGCAGCTGGGGTTGGAATTAAATTGTAAGAAGACACAGGTTATGGTCGTCACTAGGAAGAACGAAGTACCACAATGTAATATACAAGTAAATGGGAATATTCTTCAACAAGTGAATCGGTACAATTATCTCGGAACAGTCATAACATCTGATGGGAGATGCCTTGAAGAGATTAGAACAAGAATCGCCATGACGAAAGTAGCCTTTAGCAAGATGAAAAACATTCTGACCAACAAAAAAACTCTGAAAAAGAGTGTTGAGGGGATACATAGAGCCTGTTCTTTTGTATGGATGTGAAACTTGGACAATGTGCAGTCAAGCTGAAATACATCTGATGGCCGTAGAAATGTGGTTTCTGAAGAAAATGCAAAGAATACCATGGACAGACAGAAAAACCAATGACCAAGTACTACAGGAGACAAATGAAATTGTTATGAGAAGAAATGGATCTGAGAACTTTGTGACAGCTGGCAAGATCGAATGGAACAGACCAAGAGTAAGACCTAGAGGAAAATACCTGGATGGCTTGGCCACATGGCATGGACGAGACAGGAAGACTGAGCTGATCCACGACGCTGGTGATCGGGTGAAATGGCGAGTTATGACGGCCCACGCTTTCCGGCATGATTGATTGACTGATATCTTGGCAAGTTTACGTTCCATTTCGTAAAAAAAACCAATGCCAGGCCGTCTGCTGCTAAATCGCCCGCAGTTGTGGTTCGAACGCGAGTATGCGAGATTACAATACTGCGTCCATAAAACCTTCGCCACGGAGCTTGCATGTTTGTATAAGTAGTTAACAGTAATGACAGAGCACAAAGTGGCGTTGTCAAAAGCTTGACATGTGCATGCTTCGGGAACAGCTGACTACAGCTGAACTCACCCCCTAACATCTCCTCAGGCTAGGATAACTATAGTATAACACTGTAAAATGGCGCATGATCAGTACCAAACAGAACCAGTACAAAGAGATGACGAGTTTCTGTTCGTTTAAGTTTAGTCGATCGAATTGATGTCAAGATGAGGACAGATCGACTGTTCCGCTGTCAAATGCATGCTTACTATCAACATTTGAACATGATACTTGATGATGTGGAGGAGACGGTGACAACTTCAGAAATTGACGTGGAAACTTATGAAGAGATTTTTAAGACAACAAAACGGATAATACCAATGTTGTTGGTAAGAGATGATGGTGTAATTCTGTATCACCACGTATGACAACAGCAACTTAATTTGAAATCTGACACCACCATTTCTATACCTCACATCATGTCCATCTATTGTAGTTTTATTAAACTTTTGAAGTACATTTATTATTGTCAATAAACATTTCACTGAATTAAATGTGGGTTGAACTTATTTGTATTGGCTGTAAGACACGCATATGGGTGTCTTGAAGTTAGGACCGGGTTAAGACAGTCTGATGGCCTAAGCAATTAAAAGATTTTGGTTTCTCCTTTTCTTCTTCTAATGCAGTGGTTCTCAACCGGCGGGAATTCTTCAAGGGGGTAAATTTAGGGTTTCCAGGGAGGGGGGGGGGGGGGGGGAATAAAGATTATTTCAAGATCGCGTTAATACAAGAACCGATTACTTGATATTGTTTTTCCCTTGATACTTTAAGGTTCTGAACTTCTCACCTTTCTGAAATTCATTTTATAACGCAAGTAGACACGAAAATCACGTTTTATGTAGCCGTCTAGACTTGTTTTGGTATGTGCTATTAAATTTAGCTTTCATTGTTACGTATACTGTGTAAGGGTCGGGGATTTTTAGGGTGGAAATACGAAAGGGGGTGGGGGGTGACGTTTTGAATGTATGGTGAAATAGGGCACGGGCCAAAACAGGTTGAGAACCACTGTTCTAATGCATGTGGTGTTGGTTATTGTGTTTGCCCACAGCCTTTTGTCTCTTGTACTGCTGATAGTTTATGATCTCGAACCCTTTTATGCCATGATGGCCAAATACCTAGTATCGTCTTTCTATGTTCCCCCAATGCCCATTTTCTTCTTCAGTTTACCACGCGAAGTTGGCGTCTCTCTCTCTCTCTCTCTCTCTCTCTCTCTCTCTCTCTCTCTCTCTCTCTCTCTCTCTCTCTCTCTCTCTCTCTCTCTCTCTCAGTCTCTCTCTCTCTCTGTCCACACACACACACACACTCACACACACGCACACAGACACACATATATATGTGTGTGTAAGCAGGACATGATATATATGCCAAAACCGAACAAAGACCATTCCAAGATAAGCGGCTACAGAATCATTACGATGCAGAATACTGTTGGCAAGCTACTGGAGAAAATTGTAGCACACAGACTTGCTTGGGACTTGGAACAGCTCGGCTGCTTCCCGCCCACACTTGGAGGATACAGACGCAACAAAGAGTCATGGCTGAATGCGGCAGTCTTTGCTCAAGATGTTTACGAAGGATTTCAGGTCAGAGAAGAGACATGTGCGGCCGCCATAGACTTAGAGGACGCATATAACAGAGTATCTTTCGAGCACTTGACGCAAACCCTCCTCAGACTGAAAGTGCACCCTCACCTTGTACGATGGATAGCTGCAGTTCTGCTCCAAAGGAAGGTGGTGCTAAGATGCGGGAGTTGGTCTTCTGAGCGATAACGATATGTCCAGGATTGCCGCAGGGTTCACCACTGTCACCAGTACTATTCAACGTGTATACGGTGCCGATCACTGAACAACAACAGTTGGACGGGAGGGGTAGGACTCTGTCATTCGTTTACGACATCCTCGTGTATCGACAGGGTCGAGATAGACAGGCGGTTGCCAATGATATGCAGGGCGAACTAGATCGAATTTCCTCATGGTGTGCTGAGGCCGATGCCCTTGTCAACCCTGCAAAGGCAACGGTTACATGGTTCTCACTAAACAACCATATTGTGAAAACAGACCTGCCGGCAGTAAGAATGGATGGGAGCATTTTGAGTAGAACCCAGTCAATGACATATCTTGGCGTGAGGCTTTATCGTAGTCTGTCCTTCAGCGATCATGTCGATTATGTCATAACGAAGGCTCGAAAAGGTTTGTCAGCAATGAGAGTCATGGCGACTGCCAATATCGAGCAAAGACGGCTAATACTTCTGTTCCAAGGACTTGTGCTTTCACGCATCGAGTATGCCCTGGCCATCCTCACTGTCAGCCCTACGCAGATTGGAAGACTTGAAAAGGTACAAAACGAAGCCATACGCATCATTTTGGGCTGCACGAGAGACACCAGCTGTGTAGCAATGAGATACCTCCTTGACTTCCCGACAATGGAACACAGGATCAAGATCTGGAAGAGCTCGTGCATACTTAAAAATAAGTGCAGATGAGCAGCACCCTCTGCATGACGCTATATTCAGAGAAAAGGGTGACAGGCTAAAGAGGGGCAAATCATGGATGGGTCGGGCGGAAGATGTCGTCAGACAGGTCTGCAGTCTTACCAGTATCAACCCCGGCAAGGAATGGATGCCGGTGCCTCCAGCCTTTAAGTGCACTTTCTCCTGCATTATCACACTCGACAGACGGTGCAGAGAGCAGAACCCTGCCGCTGTCAATGCAGAGGTTAACGCGCTCATCTATGAACACTCAGATAGCCCCGAAGTGCTCATCTATACAGATGGATCTGTTGTAAAGCAGCAGAGAAGTGCGTGGGCATTTACAGCCCATTCAGCGGGCCGAACCGTTCAAGAATCCAGTGCCCACTCCATGACCACGAGCAGCATGACGATGGAGGTGATGGCAGTTACACAGGCTTTCATATGGCTGGAATCACAGCATTATACCAACGTGTGTGTACTAAGTGATTCAATGAGCATGATTCAGAAGGTCGAGGCTGGATCTGTACGTAGACAGTGGACTGAATCTCTGCGGAAGTCTGTTGTCCGTAAAGTCACCTTCGTCTTCGTCCCGGGACATGCGGGAGTCGAGGGAAATGAACGAGCTGACAAACTGGCTGGCTCTGCACCCCCTGTAGATGGCCAGCCCATGGATCGTGCCGATGTTATTAACGTCCTTAAAGATTTGGCGAGAACAGAGGATTTTGACGTCAGTGATTCCACATCGCTGTCCAGGATGAAAGACCTGGGAGTAAGAATCGGCACAGCCAGACGCGAGAGGTACATCGGGAAAACAAAGTGCCTCGTCAACCAACACAGAACTGGCACTATTAGCCACCGGACGCTGATGCATATGCTGGGGGGAGGATCTGAGCACCTATGGACATGTCCCGAGTGCAACGAAGATACCCCAACTGATAACTGATAACTGATATATATATATATATATATATATATATATATATATATATATATATATATATATATATATATATATATATATATATATATATATATAAAGGAAACCGTAAAATAAACTATTGTTTTTTAAAATGAAATAAAACTTCAAGTCAGAGAGAAGATAGTGTTTATTTCTGTGTACTTTCAATTTACGTATATTTGTTTGGCGTAACCTTGTTCGGTCTCTGTAGCTGAAGGGCTTGCGAACGCGGTTTGTGAGCCCGTATACCCGGGTTCGAAACACGGCGGTGCTGGTTTTTTCGAAAAAGGTATAGAGACCGGTCGTTCAGAAAGCAATGGCAAACTACTGAACGTAACACTTGCCTAGTACATCAACAGCAGCTGAAAATGCTGGTGTTGACTGCAACGTCCCGTAAGGGATACGCAACAAAAAAAAAACCTTGTTCAGCAATACTATTTACAGTTTTGCACAGTATAAAGTAAGCAATTTAATGGTCCTATTATCATGCCTAATGCACATTAGACATATGGAGCAAGACCCATATTTTACAGACCAAACGGTACTAAGTGGCTGCTATGATATATTAATTTCTTGAGACATTTCATGGTACACATGTTAGACTGAGTCGAACGGAAAGCCCAGATTAAGCTTTTTCTTGTTTTGTTTTTTGTATTTATTGGAAATCGCCCTAATGGCGATGATGAGACCCTAGGACTCCGGTACGACAGACAAGCGTCTAGCTACTGCGCTACTATAGTCCCCCCCCCCCCCCCCTTTCTCCCGTGGATTTAAACTGTAAGAAAGAGACACCTAGCTTTCTTTGGTCATGCGATGAGAAGAGATACATTGGAGAGCATTGGGGCAACTGGAAAGATCAAGGGGACGAGAGGCAGAGACAGCCCAAGAAAAATGATTCTGGATGGATTGAGACGGTGGTATGGAGGCATATCAGCAGCTGAATTGATAGAGAATACCAAATACCGAAATCAGTGGAGAACCATGAACGCATAGACCAGCTGGCAGGGAACTTGATGATGATGATGATGCTGATGCTGATGATGATGATGATGATGATGATGATGATGATGATGATGATGATGATGATGAACCCAATCATGAAAATATATATGCTACCCTCTTTCTCTGCCGGCTTTTGTGGCGAAGGTTTACGAGTGCAATTCATAATCCCACATACCACCTTCAAAACACAGCTGCGGGCGATTTGGAAGTAGACCGCCTTGCTTTGGTTTCCATATAATGATATGAGTACCGGTCGTTCAGAAAGCAATGGCACACTACTGAACATAACCTTACCTAGGAATCACCAACAGCCGAAATATGCTGGCGTTGACTTCTTCGTCCTGTAAAGGATATGCAACTAATTAACGCTTTCTCTTGATGCCCTAAGCACATGTTAAATTTGTTTAATGGTAAATCCAGACCTGCTTGAATGATATGTTCGGCTGTCAGTGATGCATGTCCCTACGTGCACATGTCATTGCCTGTTTCAGTCTGCGTGACAGTTCAATCAGTTTGTTATGTCCGGTTCAGATAGAAACAGGATAACTCTTTCCTATTCGATCTAAATTGTACTTGTTGTCTCGTTGGCGGTTGGGTATTCCAATAGATCTGATAAGAGCATTCATGACATTAAAGGTATTAGATTGTTTACGTTCTTTTCTGGCCTTGCCGTGCCCAATAACAAGAGATTTGGTTCACCACAGTATTGTTGCCAGCTCTGTCGCGAAGGATTTGGGGACGCAGTTCGTAATCCCGTATACGCGCGTTAGAAACACAACTGTGGGCGATTTGGCATCAGACCGGCTTGCGTTGTTCTTTAACGAAAAAGTATGGGTTCAGAAAGCAATGCCAAACTAATGAACGTAAACTTGCCATGAGATAACAACAACAAAAGATACTGGTGTTGACTGCGACGTCCTGTAAATGATAAGCAACTAACAGTATTGCTGCTGCATCTACGAAACCCTGGTAAAGGAGCATGGGGCAGTAGTACTATTCTGGACATTATCTGGCAAGATCCGAGGGGATAATGGAAGCACAGCTGTTTCTGTCCCCGGAGAGTGCTACTTTAAAGTTATGGCCGCTAGAGTTGGGCGTGTTAGTGTAATAGTTAGGAGGTTATGTTGTTAATATCATGATCTCAGTGCTCCTAGAGTTCGACGCTTTGGTTTCCGTTCGCTAAGAAAGGGTCAAACTGACCATCCATTACGACGTGAATTAAGGCCTTAAAATGCGAAAGCATTAACAATTCACAAACCCACGCAAGTTATTGCTTAGGGACATTAAACAAATAAAATAAAAAAATAAAACAATAGTAGTACTATTCTGGACATTATCTGGCAAGATCCGAGGGGATAATGGAAGCACAGCTGTTTCTGTCCCCGGAGAGTGCTACTTTAAAGTTATGGCCGCTAGAGTGGGCGTGTTAGTGTAATAGTTAGGAGGTTATGTTGTTAATATCATGATCTCAGTGCTCCTAGAGTTCGACGCTTTGGTTTCCGTTCGCTAAGAAAGGGTCAAACTGACCATCCATTACGACGTGAATTAAGGCCTTAAAATGCGAAAGCATTAACAATTCACAAACCCACGCAAGTTATTGCTTAGGGACATTAAACCAAAAGTAACCTCTGGGGATGAATAGCAGTTTCACTAGCTATAACTATATGAGGCAACAGAGATGAAAGTAAGTGAGAATATTGTGAGTTAATGTAGCAGTAAAGTGGTTACAAGATAGAGGATCCACTTCTCATTGGACCTGGTTTTTCCGTATGTCTTAGTATTCTAGCAGAATGGCCAACCGTAAGCGGTTCACAGAGCACAAACTTCGTAGCCAAGCCTGCCTTCCACCCCTCCTCCCCTTTGTACACACACACACACACACACACACACACACAAACACACGCACACACCCCGCAAGGGTCTCAGACATAAGTGCACGCGTAAACAGAATGACAGCGTCCGAATAAAAACCCATGACTTTCACTGTGCGAGGCAAGTACATAAATAAACACACATAGTATTGTTTGGCGCTCACAGAAGGAGAAGAAGGAAGTAGAGACTAGAGGACGCACTAGACAACATAAACTTTGAAAGAGACTTAAACAGTATTAAGTTAGTTGCATTTCATTTAGACGACTTTTCAGTCAACCTCAGCTGTTTCTGGCTGTTTATGCTTTCTTGGCAAAGTCACGTTCAGTAGTATGCCACCGCTTTCTAAACGACAGGAACTCATACCATTGTATGAAAACAAACATAAGGCGGTCTGCTGTCAACTCGCCCGCAGCTGTGTTTTGAACGCGGTATGCGGGATTAAACATTGCGTCGGTAAATCCTTCGCCACAGAGCCGGTAACATTATTAAGAATTTATTTTAAAACAAAAACAGCCGCAAATAAATCGGTGTAACATGTTTGACAACAGGCATCTTTCCCGGAGCAATAAACGAAAGTGAGTCAAATCATTGCGGTCATTAATAAAAAAGGGAAACTTAAATGTTACAGAATAGTTGTTAGAATGTCCTGGACCAAGAAACAGAAACATACCGACAACCTAACAGATTTGAGCATATAAGAAACCATAATTCTGCAGCAAGTCTCGGAAACCGAAATACTTTGTCCTTATATAGGGTGTATTTTTAATGACTGTGGGATGTTTGCAAATATTGCCTTTCCAAGTTATGTTTTTACCCTCTGTGGCGTTCATGCAACAGAAAAGGTAAATACAAAATTTGTAACGGCAATATTTTTAAACACTGCACAGTCATTACAAATACACCCCGTACAATGTCATCGTAATTTGGATAGAACAGTCATGGAAGGTATGGTTTGTGGGAGAAGAGACCGGGTTCGCCGGCACGAAGATGGGCACATGACATTGCAGACATTTAAAACACGAAGGTGCGTTACGCAAGAGAAATGGCGAAGGATCGAGAGATGTGTCAGCTGATAGTGAAGAGCCCGACGTTCTGTAAAGGATCCTCTATATGATTATGACTGCTATGTGTTGTACAATTGAAAAGAAAATCACGGAATACACTGCTAGATTAACTTGTTTATTTCCTTAAGGCCTGGTAACAGTTGCCCAAGGGAGAAAATAATAAAGTTAGTTGCATAAACTTTATAGAATGTAGCAGCATTTTTTTTTTTTTTGGCTGTTTGTGATTCCTGGGTTGGTTTATGTTAAATAGTTTGCTAATGCTTTCTGAACGACCAGTAGTTATACCATTGTATGAAACCAACGCAAGCGGTATACTTTCAAATCGCTCGCAGCTGTGTTTCGAAACGTGGTATGTGGGATTACGAATTGCATCCTAACCCTTCACCACAGAGCGGCTATGGGAGAAAAACCACAATGGAGAAACATGAGTGGCCGGAGCATCAGTAAACTGGCCAGGGTATACGCTGATTATTTCATGAGCGCAGTTAGACGAGATTTCAACACATTGGTATGTCATTTGCTAGTCAGGGATATATATTATTTCATGAGCGCGGTTAGACGAGAGTTTAACACATCGGTTCGTAATTTGCTAAGTGAGGGAAATACATTATTTCATGAGCACGATTAGACGAGAGTTCAGCACATTGGTTCGTCATTTGCTTAGTGAGGAAAGACTGGCCATCTATTCTTCCGTGCATTCAGGTCTAGATAACGTGATGGTACTAGCATATCATGCTAATAGACTATGACTCTCTTAAGGTAGCCAAATGC
>JACEFZ010017772.1:0-25077 GCA_014155875.1 Cepaea nemoralis
TTGTTTTGAAAATCTTAACAATTACTGACAACTTTGACAGGACTAAAGCCAGGAAAATAGATTCTTGCAAATGGCTGATATGTCCAAATAACACCTGTGTGGGGGCGAAAAGGATAACGTCACGTGGACAACTTTGGTAGTTTGCCATATAAACTCGAGTTGAGATCAACTAGGGTGGACTTGATAAATGCTCTAGTCGGAGTGCCAGGCACTGCAGTGCCAGTGGAAATAATATCTACCGTGTGTTAATTAGTGACTTAATTTTACACGTGCCTATATGGCAGATGTAGATATGATTTATAGGACTGCAGTTGTGCCATTTAAGGTTCCCTACCAGATCCAAGGAAACTCAACAAGTTTTGGGAAAGACTTAAAAAACCCATTCTGAAGAACACCAGTTCAAGAGTCAATAACGTTGCATACAGAAAGCAACTAAAAGCTAAAAGGACGTTGATTCACCACACATAGTGATGATTACAGATGCACCATACAGCATCAGGCAGTAGTAACTAAATGAGAACAGTCTAATAGTTACCTAGTGTTATATAATCTCGTGTAATAGAACACAAGACATTATACTTGAGGCTAGATAGACACGAGTGAGGATCCAGTACAGTAACAATTAACATTAATGACTGTGTACACACTGCAGGGGACTTGTGCAGTTTGTTTAGGAACATTAGGAACGGACATTGTGTAGAGTGCAACCGGTCCCTGATTAACTCTTAATACCACCGGTGTCTATTTCGGATGTTCATGAAATTGGATTACCAGAGGTCTACAGAGGCAAAGCATTATCCGGCAAGATGGTTCCGGAAACGGGTGAGACGTACTTGTTCTGACGTAACGTGCTGTGGTCTATCTTTGCTGTGATCAGCTGACTGAGTTGATGTCTGAGAGACAGAGTCTACACCCTTTATAGAACACGTCACACATTTTCTTCGCATACACGTCTCATACACGTTACACTTTTATTTTAATAAATTACTCTTTATTAATTTCTAGAAGCAAGAGTTGTTGAGTATGTTGCGTTGGGGAAGTATGAGAAGGGGGCATAGTACGACAGTGTGAGAGTGATAGGAAAAGGTGTCCATAGGCTGATGGAGTGTGTTGGACGGAAGCTGGTGGATTCTCCAGAATATTGAGAGGGAAAAAATAATATTATAATGTGGGTGTCGGATCTCCTCACTCCAGGGACGACACTTTAAAGGAGGACACGACAGTAACACAAATAACACAAATGTGGTTTGTTGGGGATGCCACCAACGTGGGCACATTTTTCGCTTCTGTGGTAACAGACGTGTCCCATCGAATACACAAAATAATAGAGGTGCTCAGAATAGTACACAGAATAGAACTACAAATAGTAGATCAGCAAATGGGAATTATGGAGAAGTGCAGAGAAATTTTAGAAGGTCAGGAAATCAGGGAAATTGGCATCCCGCTTACTGAACAGGATCGGCAGTAGGGGGGAAGATAGTAAGATCCAAAAGATGAATCAATGTATTAAAAACCCAAATGATGAGTATAATAGGACATTTAGAAATAAAAAACATAAGAAGTTATCTCCCCAAGTTGAGATAAAACAGTTGTCACTAAATATGGTTGATCCTAGCTCATGTATAATAGAAATAGGGAAATATAAAGTTAGAACATTAGTTGACTCGGGAGCGCAAGTTAGCTTGATTAAAGAAACATTTTTATATCGAATGTTAAAAAATTTTAAAATATTTAGAATTCAGGAGAATCTTCATTCGGTAACTGGACACAAATTAGAAGTGCTGGGACAAACGATGATAAATTTTAAATTAGGAGGGATAAATGTTAGGCATATGTTCCATGTGGTCAAGGATTTAAATAGAAATATGATATTGGGTAGAGATTTTTTATTGAAAAATGGGGTGAGACTTTTTTTTTATTTGCATAAATTAAAATTCCAAGGTGTTTACGTAGATTTAGAAGAGGATATGCATGTGTCGACACTAGTTAGAGTTAAAACGACCATGAATTTGAAACCACAAACGGTTAATTTAATACAGGCAAAAATGGAAAAAAAATCCGTACTTTTCGGATGGACAAACAGTTAAAATAACGGAATTAGAGAGAGAAATAATGCGGGAACCTGGCTTAGAAGTCACCGATGGGTTAATAGTACTAGATAAACATCTCAGCTTTCCAGTGATGCTCCTAAATAATACAGGAAAAAATATTACATTATATAGATGTTGTGTAATCGCTAAAGTAGAGTATAATGAGAATAACATGTTAACTATAGAAAAAGAAACCATATTGGGAAATAGTTATTCAGAAACTCCCATGATTAGAAATAATGTCAGAAATAAGTATAAAAGAAGCTGGAAAAGACGAAATGATGAATTGATCCATACATTTAAGAAACGTCCATCTCAGATAGATACAGTTGATAAAAGGACAAGAGAACAAGAATTGTTGTCACAATTAAAAGCTCTACCGGAGAATAGAGAAATATTAGAAAAATTGGTGAAAGAAAATCAAGACGTTTTTGCAGTTAGTGATTTAGAATTGGGTAGGACAAAAACAGTTACAATGGAGATAGATACGGGAGACCATCCACCAATTAGTTTAAAACCATATAGAACTCCATTAAGAAATAGGGAAGTTGTTGAAAAGGCAATAGAAGATATGTTGAAAGCAGGGATAATAACAAGATCAAAGTCAGAATGGTCATCTCCGGTCGTAATCGTGGCCAAACCTGATGGTTCGAGTAGATTCTGCTGTGACTATCGGGCGTTGAACAAAATCACTAAGAATGTAGCGTACCCACTCCCGGTGATTGATGATATTTTGGGGTTGCTTAATGGCTCCACATTCTTCACGACGCTAGACGCAAGGTCAGGATTCTGGTGTATCCCGATGTCGGAAGACGCTCAAAAGAAGAGTGCTTTTTGTACTCATATGGGTTCTTACGAATTCTTACGTATGCCATTCGGGGTTCGAACTGCTCCGTCTCACTACATGCTCTTAATAAATGAGGTATTAGAGGGTATGCAAAAGTTTGCATTAGCATACATAGACGACATTCTGATATTTACAGGAGGAGATGTGGATGATCATTTAAAACATATTAGATTAGTATTTGACAGATTAAGAATACATGATGTTAAATTGAAGCTTAGTAAGTGCCAGTTTTTAAAAACAGACACAAAATATTTGGGGTATATTATAAATAGAGAAGGAATTAAACCAGACCAAGACAAGATAAAGGCTATTAAAGAATTACCTACTCCAACTAACATAAAGGAAGTGCGTGCGTTTATAGGAACCTGTGGGTATTATAGGCGGTTTGTCCCAGGGTTTTCGAAGATTGCAGAACCAATTACTAATTTAACGGGCAAATACGCTAGATTTAAGTGGGATGATGACTATCAAAAAGCGTTTGAGTTTTTAAAAAATAGCTTAACAGTGGTACCACTATTGACACATCCAGACTTGAATAAACAGTTAATATTATATACAGATGCTTCGGATAATGCTATAGGAGCGTGTTTGGTTCAACCATATGAAGGAAAAGAATCTGGAATAATAGGGGTTAAAAATGAAAGGCCAATCTATTTCTTGTCTCATAAACTTAGCAAGTCTCAAAGGAAATGGTCGACTATTGAGAAAGAAGCTTATGCTATACACTACGCTCTTCAAAAACTAAATTACTACTTACATAACGCCAATTTCATTATTAGAACTGATCACATGCCATTAAAGTCTATATTAGAAGCACCAATACAAAATAGGAAAATACAAACGTGGGCATTGAATCTACAGGGATACAATGCTAAAGTGGAATATGTTTCAGGAAAACATAATACATGCGCCGATCTATTGTCTAGAATCCCGTATCCACAGTCATCAGGAAACACAGAAGATGAAGGAGAACCAGAAATAGACGATCGAAACTGGCAAGTAAATATATTAGATTCTGCCATAATAAATAGAGAAGACTTTGAGAGTTTACCGTCGGATCAAGAGTCTGAACCTAGAGCGGAAGACCCACGTTTATCACAATTTAATATGAAAGATGAACAAGAATTAGATCCAAAAATAGTACAGATAAAAAGAAAACTGAAAGAAACAGGGGAAAATAGTTTTAAAAGAAAATTTGTAGAGCTACAAGAAGACAATCAATTATATTATATCAGTGAAAAAGGTGAGGGATTAAGAAAATATATTCCGAAACATTTAGAACGAGAAGTTTTAAAGGCATATCATGATAATAATGGTCATTTTGGACGAGATAAGTTAGTTAAGTCTATTAGCAGTAAATATTACTGGCCGAATTTATTTAAAAGTGTATATGAATATGTTGAAGCATGTGAAAAGTGTAGGTTAAGAAACATGAAAATAATTAAATGTCCCTTACAAGATACCGATATTCCTCAATTTCCAATGCAGAAAGTAAGTTTGGATATTTCAGGTCCTCATCCAAAAACATTATCGGGAAACGTATACCTACTACATATCGTAGATTCATATAGTCTTTGGCCGGAAGTTTATCCAATTCCAGACAAGAGTGCTGATTCAGTTATAAATATGCTGTTACAAGAATTTATACCAAGGTTTGGGTGTCCACAAATAATACTTAAAGACAATGGGAAAGAATTTGTAAATAGAAAGTTTGAGAAATTGGTAAAAGATTTGAATATAAAACACATTAAGACTTCATATTACAGACCATCTTCGAATGCCAAAAATGAGCGACAACATAGGACATTATACAACATACTAGCGAAAAATGTAGAAGAACACGATATGGATTGGGATCTTTATTTGGGAATAGCATTAGGGGCGATCCGTACACACCAAAATGAAGGAACAGGTTTCTCACCATTTTACCTAGTACATGGGAGAGAACCAATATTACCAATTGACAATTTATTAAAGCCTAGGAGAAAATATATGGGGGAAGATTTTCAGGAAACAAGGTTGCAAGAAATGCACAAAGCACATATACGTTTAAGAAATAATATAATTAAGGCTCGAGAAAGACAGAAGAAATACACAAATAAAAATGCACACTTACAAGAGTTCAACATAGGTGATAGAGTTTATTACAAAAAACATAGGAAAAATTCTAAGTTTGATGCTCATTGGGTGCCGGGATATTATATTTTAGAAAAAAAGGGTCCAGTATCATATACTATTAAGAATCAAGTTACAGGGCATGTTGCACGTTCACATGTAGAGCACTTAAGACGGGATAATGAGGAAAAAGATGCAGAGAATAATAATTATTATTATTATTCAGAAGAAATATTGTCAGATGGACAGATTGTCAGACAAACGGAATATCCAATACCTATAGAGAATGGGAAACAAGTAACAACAGCATCTACTACGGCTGAACAAGAAGAAACAATACCAAAAACAGTCATGACAGAGGAAAACAACACGTATGACGGTTATAATAGTGAAGAATCAATCAAGGAAAAAAATAGAAGCTCCATTTATGAATACAAGACAGGCAGTAAAAAGAAAGTTAGATAGACAGAAAGAAAAAGAAATTAAGAGGCAAAGGAAGTTTAGACTGAATTCTTCAAGTGATGAAGATATGCCACTGTTTGAAAATTTATTAAGACGTCAAGACAGAAAAATTAGATTGGATTTAGAAAGGAAGAGATTAGCGGTTGCTAGTAATGGCTATACAGATGCGGAACAAGAGATGGTTGAAAAGTCAGAAACTGATGAAGATGCTGATATGAAAGAAGATAGTTCTCCTCAGGAGGATGACGACATTGATGTAGATATTGCACTTATAGAAAACAATTTGAAGCTATTAAGAAATGGAGAAGGGATAAATAGCGTGGTAGAATATTCTGCAGATTGCAGATAGAAGAAGAAGTTAGACACGGTATTTCTGAATTTCTAAGGAAGGAAGTTGGCAAATAACTTAGTCAAGAGTTGTCGGGATGAGTAGACATAATGTTGTAGTAAGTTAAGACTTATTGATATGTGCTTTATTATCATTTTGATTTTTAAGTTGAAGTGTTGAGTTTTTCTTAGACGGAAAATAATTGATTAGTAGTCATAATATGTATCTATATATATGGTCTTTCATTTCATCACATATGTTTAATTTGATTAATGTGTGGGGATAAAGATGATGTCAAAGAATGAGGGGGTTGATATTGTTTAGTCTGTTGTTTGACTTCAATTGTTCTTTATAAAATGTGAGGATAATTTAACTTTGCTTTTATTGAGTTATCCTGGGTGTGTTTAAAATGATTCCTAGCTTGACGTTCAATTATGGGAAAAATGAAGAGTTGTTTTTGGGAACTTACAGAAAATGTGAAACAGACGACTTAAAGTTGAGTTGTTTAACGTATATAACGTTTATAAATAGAAATTGAGGGTGAAACATGATTGAGTTAAGGGGGAAGTTGTGGTGATTAGCGAAGTGACTCAGTATGTTGTAATGGAGGAGTATATTTAAAAGTGGCTGGGGGTATCAGCAACAATTGATAATTACATGTGGCTTAGAAAGAGTTAAAATGGGGGATTGAATTAGGGACTACATTAGACGGTTCGTATTGTAAATACGTGGATTGAAATAGGAGCTGGGTTGAATAGTGTTTAATGGGAGAATATGGGGGGGGGGAATGCCAGGTTGAATTTTGGCATTTAAATAACTGGACACCGGAAGAAGAAGACTGTACGTAACAGTATACTAATAGTTTGGAGGTATTGAAGGAATGGTTGAATTTGACGAGGTGAATAATACAAAAGGGTTGTAGTTTTGGATCAACTTTTTGATAACAACAATTATTATTGACGGAAATGAAGATAAATTTTAGAAACTTTATTTTTATAAAGTTTTGAGAATGCATGGGAAGAGAAATGTGATTACTTCTTACTTTTTCCTTACTTTCTATTTTTTTTTAGGTGCGCACCTAACCAACTTAACTAAACTTTTCTGTCTATCCTGGAGTGGCGAGAGTGTGGATGGGTGAGAGAAAGATAGGGGAAATATCTTCAATTTTTGTCAATCATAATTTAGATGGACACTTTAAAAGCAGTTCGCTTATAGAGAGTTTTGTAGAGAGTTTTTGTGGAGAACTTTATAACGGATTTTGTAGAGAGTTTTGCATTGTTGATGTTGTTTGTCCATCAAGAATGATGATGACCATTCATTTCATCCAGTGGGGTTGAAGGTGTGGAGCCGTGGGTTCTAAGATGGCTGATAAGGCCTATTTTGGCTCGAAATGTTCTTTGACAATGTGGACAAAGAATGCTTGACGTCTCTGGAGGAGGATTTCCTGCAGTGGTTTTTCTGTCCTGCCTTTTCTTCACAGCTCTTGCAGTCCTGGTTGCCTCACATATAACTGCACCTTTGCGCAATGATGCACGCCACGAATTTCGGTCTCTGGCTGCAGCCTCCCAGGTGTCATGATGAATTCCAAAAGCATTCAGTGAAATTTTCAGAGTGTCTTTAAAACGTTTCCTCTGGCCACCTTGGGAGCGTTTACCACAACGCAGTTCGCTGTAAAAAATTCGTTTAGGGAGCCTGTGATCTGGCATGCGAGTCAAGTGACCAGCCCAGCGAATCTGATTCTTCATCAGTAGAGTGTGGATACTGGGCATGGATGCTCTTTCTAGGACTTCAGTATCTGGAATCTTGTCTTGCCATTTAATCTTCAGTAGCTTCCTAAGGCAGACTGTGTGGAAGTGGTTTAATTTCCTAGCGTGTCGCTGATAAACAGTCCAGGTTTCACAAGCATATAGCAGTGTGGATAATACAACTGCTTTGTAGACTTTTAGCTTTGTTTGCAGGCTTATTCCAGTTCTGTCCCATACATTCTTGTACAGTCTGCCAAAGGCTGCACTGGCCTTGGAGATTCTTGCATTCACTTCGTCATCGATTGTGGCAGCTTGTGACACGGTGCTGCCAAGATAGGTAAATTTGTCCACAACACTTAGTCTATGATCATTCACTTTGATATTCGGCACAGTGTGATTATTCCCTGGAGCTGGCTGGTACATAACTACAGTCTTCTCCAAGTTGATATTGAGCCCAAAGTTGGCACAGGCATGTGAGAAAGCTGAAACGTTATGTTGCATGTCCGCCTCTGAGTTGGCGTATAGAGCGCAATCATCAGCAAACAGGAGCTCTCTGACTGTGCCACTGTTAATTTTGGTTTTAGCTTTCAGCCTTCTGAGATTGAATAACTTTCCATCCATACGGTAGTTGATGTCTATTCCAATGTCGTCGTTCTCGAAGGCATTCATCAACATGGCTGAAAACATGAGGCTGAACAGTGTTGGTGCCAGGACACATCCTTGCTTCACTCCATTGGTGACAGGAAAGGGTTCAGACAGCTCACCATTTTCCTGTACTCTTGCCTGCATGCCGTCATGAAATAGCCGCACTATTTGGACAAACTTTCGTGGACAGCCATATTTTGCCATAATCTTCCACAGTCCTTCTCTGCTGACTGTATCAAAAGCCTTGGTAAGGTCAATGAAAGTGGAGAACATTTCACAGTTCTGTTCCTGACATTTCTCTTGCAGCTGCCTCGCAGCGAAAATCATGTCAACAGTTCCACGTTCTTTTCTGAAGCCACATTGACTCTCAGGAAGAAGACCTTGATCGAGATGGGCTGTGAGGCGATTGAGAAGAATTCTGGCGAGTATCTTCCCTGCAATTGAAAGCAAGGAGATGCCTCGGTGGTTGTCACAGGATTGGCGGTTTCCTTTACGTTTGTAAAGGTGGACTATTGACGCGTCCTTAAAATCTTGTGGCATGGTCTCGTTCATCCATATGTTTGTGAAGACTCGGTGAAGCTGCTCTGTTAGGACCGGCCCACCTGCCTTGTATATCTCTGCTGGGATGGAGTCAGGACCAGGTGCCTTGCCGCTGGAGAGTTGCTGGATGGCTTTGTTTATTTCCACTATGGTTGGCAGGTCATCAAGAGTCTCATTGGTGGGAACTTGAGGAAGGCAATTGATGGTTTCATCATCGAAGAAGGAAGTTGCATTTAAGATTTTGCTGAAATGCTCTGCCCAGCGTTGGAGGATTTCTTTCTTATCGGTGACCAATGTTCCCCCATCTGCACTGAGGAGGGGAACTATGCCTGGTGATGAAGGACCATAGACCGCTTTCAGTGAGTCGTAGAAGTTTTTCATATCGTGTCTGTCAGCAAAGCCCTGAATTTCATCAGCTTTGCTGCTCAGCCAGGAGTCCCGCATGTGCCGAAGTTTCTGCTGCACTACTCTCTGAATGTTCTTGAAAGCATCTTTTTTTGATGTTGACTTTGGGTCATTCAAATGTGCCTTGAGGAGAAGATGTTTCTCGGCCAGCAATTGGTTGATGTCTTCGGAATTTTCATCAAACCAGTCTTTATGCTTTCGGGGGGCTGGACCCAGGATTTCCATAGCAGTGTTGTAAATCGTGTCCTTTAGGGCTCTCCATTCTGTTTCTGTATCCTGTTTTGCTTCAGCATTGGGCTTGAGGCGGTCTTCCAGCATATTTTCAAACGACTGCTGCATTTTCTTGCTGTTTAGGCGGGTGACATTTAGCTTTGTTTGCATTTTTGCCCCTTGAGGACGCCGTGGTGGCCTGATGTGGATGTTCATTTTCGAGACAATGAGACGATGGTCTGTCCAACATTCGGCACCACACATGGATTTTGTCACTCGAACGTCTTGTCTGTCACTCCTCCTGACGATTACATAGTCAATGAGGTGCCAGTGTTTCGAGCGAGGGTGCATCCACGATGTCCTATTTCTCATGGGGAGACGGAAAATTGTGTTCGTAATCAGGAGATCATGTTCGGCACATGTCTGAAGGAGGCGGAGTCCATTGGTGTTACAATTTCCGACTCCATGCTTTCCAATAATGCCACTCCAAGAGGTGGTGTCCGTGCCTACTCTGGCATTGAAATCCCCAAGGAGTATAAGTTTGTCTCCTTTGGGAACAGATGTTAATACATTGTGCAGGTCCTCATAGAACTTATTCTTGACATCATCTTCGTTGGTCATAGTTGGTGCGTAGACACTCACAATGGTTGCGTGCTTCCTTCCATTCAGCAGAGGCAACTTCATGGTCATGAGCCTGTCGTTTACAGCCTTTGGAAATCCAGCTAATTTGCCGACCAGGGCCGACTTAATGGCAAATCCCACACCGGATTGGCGTCTTTCCTCGCTTTTCCTTCCACTCCAGAAAAATGTGTAGCCGGCACCAATTTCACAGATTTGGCCTTCTTCTGCAAGTCGTGTCTCGCTCAAGGCTGCAATGTCGATGTTGTACCTGCCCAGCTCTCTCCCAATCAGTGCTGTTCGTCTCTCTGGACCTGACGCGCCGTCTCTGTCAAGTAGGGTGCGTACATTCCAAGTTCCAATTGTTAAGGGAATATGGTTTACTCTTTTAGCTTTGCTTGTTTTATCTTTCTTTGTATGTCGACCGCAGTTTAGGGTACCCACCAACCGCGGCTAGCTGGTTAGGTAGTGATGAAGCAGACAATGTTTAGGGCACCTTTTCTAGCCCCTTCCTCATGCTATGGAGGTGAGCAGTGTGTTCCTATAGAGGGCTGCTCAGTCGCTCAGGGGGCTGCCGAATCCCACTGCTGCTCCGGTCAGTAGAAGACGACCATATGGCCTGAGCCGCCTGTGTGCAGGTCTGCGACTACGGCTGCCAGCGTACCCACGCCTGCCGCTTTGCCGCTCGCCCATCGCCACAGGGCTTGAAGGTGATATGTGACGTTGGATGAAGAATGACTTGCGCGATGACTTGGATTAAAGTGAGGAAGAGTTGCGCAATTCGTCGACCTCACTCTCTCGCCTGAGTCCATCTGAGTCCAGTGGCAAGACAAGTCGAGACGATTGGAGACGAATACAGGTGCAGTGGATGACCAGGGCGCTCTACGTGCCTTGCCGTGCTCATTACGTTCCACAACGCTTTGCAGGTAAACGCCGTCTTGCCCGTTGAATCAGGAATGATTTCTTCCGCGCAGTCTGCCGAATCCTGTCTTCACATGCTGGGTAGGCATACCCTAGTTTACCTCTTGGTTTGACACCAAATCGGATACCCATGCCTGGTTTAGCCAGCCTCTCACAGCTGTTGCCCGGGGGGTGGCCGCTGTCGCATGCTGACAGCTACTAGGAGCCACAGGCACGAGCTGGGTGTCAGACTTGGACCAGTGGGGGATGGGTCCTGAAAGGACATGAGAGCCATCCTTACCAAAGGTGCTACCAATGCCTGACACCCCGTACCCCCCATTGTTGATATTGTATGTATGTCTCTGCTTAGCATTTGGCTATGATGAAATAGGAGGGTGAGATTTGAGTTAGGAAATATATGGAATTGTTGGGCAGCTGTGGTATAGAATCGTAGAGTAAAGTGGTTAAGAGTTGGGATTGAGACTTTTTCAGGGAAAAGGTCTCCTTGAAGAAGGGGAAGTATATATAACAGTAAAGGGAGTTAGCTTAGGAGTGGGGAGTTAATGAATGCTGCGCATTCATTAACTAGTGGGAAATCATAGTTAGTGAACGTGTATGCACGAATGGGTAGACGTATCCAGGGGTTGCACACACGTCACTGGGGACTTGGGATTCAACTAGGAGAACAGTAAAGATGTCCGTGTTTACCATCATCAGTTAGAAGATGTATAATTTCAACTAATAAACGAATGTTTATAGAACAGACGAGACTTGTCCACTATATCGACACGAGCCTTCCACACACACAGCCTTATCATATCATCTACACTGTTATACAGGTCCTGTCTATCATATCGCTGTGGTCCCGTAGACATCCTATCAATGACATCACGGCATCCCTGCCTATGTCTTGTCTCTATTATGTCCCTTGTCCTCTATAGGTCCTGTCTTTATTCCCCAACATGCTGACAGTTCCTAAATCATTCAATCAATCAATAAATCCGTTCAATACAGCTGTCGGGTTGGCCGATCCTCGTGCATTGAGTACTTTAGATTTTTCAAAGAATAAATGGCGACGTAAAAGAGAGACCCTGCGTAGAACCATCATTAGAGAAGGCTCATTCAATGGTCAAGTAAACATCCAAGATAGCAGCGAACCGCCAAACATTGGGAGCCATGACTTCTGCCCTATGCGCCGCCTTGGGCGCAAGAGGAAAGACTAACTAACTAACTAACTAACTAAAAAGTAGATCCAGTCTCATTATGTGATGGCTTTGTATACGTGACACATGAGTCAAACTCTTAAAGCCACATTGGCTGTAGCAACCAGAAGATTAACGTTATCATGTCATACTTTACAGGTCGCAAAAATGGTGTCCCGAAACAACTGTCTCTTTTAACGGAGACTAATCATGGATATATTATCCATGGCCTCCATAAAATGTTACCCCAACATCTTTGTTCAAGATCTGTGTTCACTGATTTATCCCTATCTCGCTCTCGCTTGTTGGTAGATTTTCTCTTGTGGAGTCATAACCTTTATTAATCCCTTATGTCCCTTGTATCAGTGTAATCTCCCCTTCTTAGTAATTGGTGTTTGAACGTTATATGTTCATATGATGTTAGTTTAAATGTTGTTTCTAATAATGTGTGTGTGTTCATTACCAACATAGGTGTATGTTTATAATATGTGTAATTTTATTTTTCAAGTGCCATCAGATAGGTTACTACATCTCAGAAATGAAGGTTTATTCACAATTTTTGAGATGGGTTACCGAACTGTGATTCTTGGATTTATAACTATAGGTGTAATGTAGCTCTAATGTCGACAGATATAAACACAATGAACACTCACGTGTGTTGCAAAAGACGAAGACAAAATACCACGATAAATCATATGTGCAAAAAAGTGCACCAATATTTACACGTCTTCTTTTAATACATTCATGCCTTCTTTTATACGCTTTTCACTCGTCATTCACACTATGTATTGTTAAAAATGTTTATCGTGTTTTTAAAAAAAATACGCACATCTTTAAGTTAACATAACGTGATCAGTTAATCTTATAATTGAGATACATTATGTACATGACTGTTTGATTGCGCTAGGCAATCGTAAGACGAAAAGGTTAGTTGATTTAAAGCTTTGTAATTTTTGTTAAATAAACTTTGTAAATTAAAGAAATGTAATTATGCAAAAGAAATGATTATACAGTAAGCTTACTTACTTCCCTTATATTTAAACAATGTTTCTGTTTTTTTTATATACTTAGTTAGTTATCTACTGACGTTATAAATAAGATTATTTTACGGCTTTTGCAGTTTGTTGCATGAGAAACCATTATTACTATCCATTAGAAAAAGACTGGATTCCTCACCCCCAAAAAAATTCTAGTTATACTGCATTTATTTGCTGCTTTGTAATTTATAAAGAAGATTTTCATGCATATGCAACTTCAATAAAATAATACTAACTAGTTAAATCTATTCTAATCCACACTACGCAATTAAAATAATTAATTAAGTATCTTTTAGATGACTGGAGATGTTGTCGTGTCGTTAATCTGCTCGACTGGAAGGTCTGAAGGTCTCGTCAGCCAGTCGGCAATAATGTTTTTCGAGCCCTTGATGTGTCTGATGGTGAACGAATAGTTCTGTAGTATAAGTGCCCATCGATAAATACGATTGTTCTTGGGCTGTCTTTTTTCGATCACCAGCAATGGGGAATTGTCTGTCTCGATGAGGAGGTATGTCCCGGCGAGGTATTTCGTCAATTTACTGAAGCAGTATACAATTTCAAGGGCCTCAAGCTGAGACACGCCATAGCGCGATTCTGCTGGGGTGAGTTTCCTATTCACATAAAATATTGGATGGTTTACGTTATTGTAGGCCTGAAGTAACACGCCTGATATTGCCGTGGCACTTGCGTCTTTTCTGAGAGTATACTAAATATCCTTATTAGGCAAGCGTAAAATAGGGATGTTGGAGAAGTAATATTTCAGTTGTAACATTGCATTTTTTAAGTAGCACTCTGTACATCAACTTTGGAGTTTGATCTTAACAGATCCGAAAAAAAAACTGGTGATTTGTGCTAAGTTCGTTATGAACTTGTTGTAATAATTCACCAGACCTAAACGGCTTCTAATTTGTTTTTTAGTCGTAGGCATCGTGAGATTTAAGATCTTGGTCACGATTTTGTCATCTGTGCTCAACTGGCCTTTGGATATTTTATGGCCTAGAAATTCAATTTCATCAAACTGCTAACTCAACTTTTGTAGGTTTTATAGTGAGTCCAAACAATCTTATTCTGTCAAAGATCTGTCTCACACTTTGCGTCTGAGTTACCTTTTTAGGTATTACATTCCATTGGGATGAGATGGCAACTTTTGTTTTACATACAAAATCATACAGAAATGGAGGAAAAATATTTCTTATCACTGATGTTGTAAGCAAAATTACTAGTTTTATCAGTAGAAATATGGTTGTTGTTGACTGCAGTTGGTATGTGTACAGTGCTATCATTAAAACCCTTAGCAACATCATTAATACCATTGAGATGGAGATGGTTGTATTCCATATTGGTAAGTTTCTGTTCTGATCTCTGTCTTTTTTATTATGTCCCTTGAAAAACCTGTCATTTTTGTGTTATGTTTCCGTCTGTGTTTATCAGATTATGTTGTCTGCTTGTAACGGACTGTAGGGCATCTGCTTTTCGTTCTAAGTGAGGTGTTTGAGTTGCACTATTTGTTATTGTCTGTCTGTGTCGTTGTTTTTCTGTGAAGTTGCCTTACTGGTAGTGCCAATTCTGTCGGTTTAACAGTCTGGTCATTAACAATTTTGTTTAGAACATCACAATTTACTTGGGCGAATTTTCTGTTATGTAATTGTTTAAGCTGTTTTGTCGTCTTAAGTCTAGTAGCGTCCCTTGCATTTCTTGACTGCAGTTGCTGTTCTTACTCACTTAATTTTTTATCTGCAGTAGTTACTTTTCTCGATGACATTCTTTTTGATGCAGTTTTTCCCAGGCATTAATTTCTTTGTGTGTGCAGTATTTTACATCTGGTAAGCAACTTATAATCAGATCTGTACATGGGTTGTCCAGAATTGCACAAGTAAATGTGCCTGATAAGAAGGGTGTACAAATGTGAGCTGTAGCTAGTGGATATTTCTCCACATTGCCAGAAAATGTTCGGCAATTACAAACTCGCCTGTGTAATCTTCTGCGTTTGCAAGCTCTTTCCTTAAGCCAATTAAATGTACTGCCGGAATCAATCAGTACCTGACAAGGTTTGTCATTAACTATACCATTGTGGAAGCATTAATTTTCCTCTGGAGGAAGTTACTGCATTGGCGTTTTCCCCTGAAAACGGGACTGTGTGGCCGCATTCTAATACACCATCCTCAGTGAAATTTATGACATGTTTGACATTTATCATAATTTAGTATATCAATTGCTGCAAGAGCATTATCTTCCATTCCTTGATTTTCTTCACACTCACTTTCGCTCTCAGAAGATGAATCAACCAGTACCGCATTTACACTCTTTAAACTCTTGCGACCAAGACATTTAGCACTATAATGTCCCAGACTTTTACACAAGAAGCATTTTACTGCACGTATGTAATCATTTCTCTTGCTCTGTTGCTTCTTAACCATCATATCTAGATTAGCTGGATACCCCAGGTTCATGTCACACATTTGAAATTGAAAATGTGATAGTTTGCAATATGGACAGTGTGGTGCATTTGACTTATGTTTCTCTCTATATCTAAATAGTTTTGACGGTTTGGTGTTTGCTGCAGCTACTATATTGTTGTCGTTGTTATTTAATGTGAAAATGTCCCTGTTAGATGTGAAATACGCTGACCCCTTTCTTTCAAACTGTTCTAAAAATTCAACATCAGACTGTTGTAAAAATTTAGCAAATTGGGTTGGAATCGATTAAATGATCTTGTCCATTATCATTAAATCTCTTAGTTTTTCAAGCTTTTATTCACTTTTGCAGCGTTCAGCCACTTATTGTAAATATCCTGAACTTGAGAAACGTAATCAATGAACGTTTGGTTAGCTTTAGGCTTTAATTTTGAGAATTGCACCTGATACCCTGGTCATCTAACAAAAAGTGTTGCATGATTCGTTGGTGTATATAATCGTAATCGTTCCTAAGCTCTTGCGGAATCGATTCAATGACTTTTAAAGGCTCTGATGACAATTATCGCATATAGATCATGGCCCAGTGTTCTTTCGCAACTTCTTGATATTGCATTTGAAATTCAAAGTTCTCTGACCATGCTGAAATGGAATCCCCTTGGCAGAAGGGTTTAAAAATGCCTTTTATTTGTTAAACTTGTTTTCTTCTTCTTTACTTTTTAGTTTACTAGCTGCACTATGCATCTGTGACTCAACCTCTAGTTTTTTCATCTTCAACTGGGTCTGCGACTCAATCTCTTATTGTTTTTCTTTCAACTTGGATTCTTCTGATCTATGCGCTAATTCTAATTCTTTGATTTTGGTAGCTTCAGCTAGTTCTAATTCTTTGAGTTTAGTTTGCCCTGCTAGCTGAGCTATTTCCATTTCTTTCTTATTATTAGCCTCAATTTCTGCTAATTCTGTCTTATGCACGCGTTCTTGTGCTCTTTCTTCCCTTTCTCTATCAGTATGTTCCGTATATTTCTTTCCTGCCCATTCTTCTAATTTATCTCCACTGTAAACTAAATCTTTCCCTGCCTCAATGCACTCTTTTAGAGTTGACATTATTATAGGTTTTCTTATATAATATCAATGTACAATAATGAGACAATGTACAGAATCAAATGGCAATAATTTCAGATGTTAATATACAGCAATTATAAAAAATAGAGTGCTGCTTTAATTAGCAATATCAATAATGGGGTACTTGGTAAATTTCTGTCTTCCCAGTGCGACTCGTGGATGACTTTATGATCGGGTTGTTATACCTTCTGGACAATTGACATTCAGTTCATATTACACATCAATTCTGTTGTTTAGACAAGCAAAAATTAGTATAATGCAAAAATTTTGTCTGTCAATGTCAAAACTTTTAGAGGAAAGACATATTATGCGGTATTTATTGTATGTTTTGTCAGTCGTCTTGTATTCTGTCGTATTGTCGTATTTAGCTATGTACTGTCGTTTTTAACAGCAGTGGAACATCAACTCACACATTAAATAACCAAATATTATACATGTCAATTTCATTCGAATTAATTAATCTGATATAATCTAATTTAGCTTAACTTTGCAATAAAGGTGTGGTTTTCATTATTTAATTTAACTCAGGCTGTGGATTACAATCATAAGATTGCATACTTCTGACACCATATGATCTATCTTCTACACTTTCACTCTAGCGTTACGGGTATCAATCTTAAGAATATCCCACTTCTGACACCATATGATCTAAGCCTGTCAACGTCTTACACGTACACAGGTATTCTTAGATCCTTCACATGCACTCAAGAAAATATCAGTCTTGCATGTGGTAGCAAATATTTATTCAGGAGAACCTGATTATCGTTACAATGCGCACATAAGGCGGTACATCAATATATACATAAGTGCTGGCTAACAAACAATCATAGCACTCAGGCAATCACACAAAACCCTGCACTCAAATACTCGCTATCTTCAACATGGCAACGCCAGCTAGCACTCCCGCAAAATCCATACACTCGCTCCTGAAACACATGCGTCCTTCCCCTAAACCGTCGAGTCCCAGTCTGCCGTCTCCTCACGCTGGCCGGTTGGTCACGTGGTACTGGACCCCGTGTATCTCGGGACAACCGGGCTGTCTCAACAGTCACGTCGTACTGCTGTCCGCCCGTGTTGTGTCGGGTCTTTCAGTGCAAGGCTGTCTGGTCAATCCAGGACGGAGTCCCGTAGACTTGTGTCCCCTTTATAACTGGGTCTTGTCCTGTCTATGTCCTGTCTATGACATCTCTGTGTCCCTGCCTATGTCCTGTCTCTGATATCTCTAATTGTCCTGTAGATGTCCTGTCTATGACATCTCTGCGCCCTTACCTATGTCCTGTCTATCATATCTCTGTGGTCCTGTAGAGTCCTGTCAATGACATCACTGCATCCCTGCCTATGTCCTGTCTCTATTATGTCCCTTGTCCTCTATATGTCCTGTCTCTATTCCCCAACACTGCTGACAGTTCCTAAATCATTCAATCAATCAATAAATCCGTTCAATACAGCTGTCGGGTTGGCCGAGCCTCGTCCATTGAGTACTTTAGATTTTTCAAAGAATAAATGGCGTCGTAAAAGAGAGACCCTGCGTAGAACCATCATCAGAGAAGGCTCATTCAATGGTCAAGTAAACATCCAAGATAGCAGCGAACCGCCAAACATAGGGAGCCATGACTTCTGCCCTATGCGTCGCCTTGGGCTCAAGAGGAAAGACTAACTAACTAACTAACTAAAAAGTAGATCCAGTCTCATTATGTGATGGCTTTGTATACGTGACACATGAGTCTTAAAGCCACATTGGCTGTAGCAACCAGAATATTAACGTAATCATGTCATACTTTACAGGTCGCAGCCTCAATAAAGCAGGCATTGTGGCCATAGGGGCAGTGAACGTCTTTTTCAATTCTTTGACATTCCGTGTCTAGGGTTCAAAATCAGCCGCAGACGATTTAGAAGCAGACCGCCTTACTTTGATGTCAATGGTATGAGTGCTGGTCATACAGAAAGCAATTGCAAATTACTGAAATTAAAAATTGCCTAGTAAATCACAAAATGCCAAATATCTGGAGTGAATGCTACGTCATGTAAAAGACACCTATCTAACGTTTATTCCTCAGTAACAAAATGCTTTCAGCATTTATTTTACTATTATGATTTGAATTTAAAGATTCATAAAACATTGGACTACTATAGTGATTATGGTCTTATTTCTTCTATTCCTCAAAATGTTTGCGGGAAAACGAGATTTTGTTTTAAAATTAAATTAAATTAAAGTGCATGTCCTTCACATGACGTAGCAGTCAACCCCATCATTTTCGCTGTTCGTGATTCTTGGGCAAAATTTACGTTCAGTAGTTTGCCATAGCTTTCTGAACGACTGGCTCCTATACATTTTTCGAAAAAAATAACAGCACTGCTGTGTTTCGAACCCGTGTATACAGGCTCACAAACCCGTGATTTTTGACCAGTACGGTTCTCCAATTCCAATTCCAATTTTCAAAACAAAAATTCCGAATTCGGCCTCGTTAAACCTACCTCTTCAGCTGTGGTTATTGTTGAGGTCCGTGGTTTTTGTAGGTTCATTCACCCTAATTCTTGTCTTGTGAGTCCTATCTAGGACTGGTTATGTTGGTTTGTGTCTGTGGCGTCAGTTGGGAGGGGGGGGGTGGGGTCGTTCGGCGGCTATCCTTTGTGCTTGTCTGCTCTTGTGGTTCTCTTTGTTGGTGCAGACTTCTGGCTCGTCTAGGTACAGTCCTTATAAGGGCTTTTTATTTGGTCTTTTTGTCTCCTGTTTTGTGTAGTTTCTGTAGGAGCTTTTCGACGTTTTCATTTTCCTCCTTGCGCCTGTTTTCATTTTCGAGATTGAGTTTCTGCTGCCTTTCGATTTTTTCCTCCGCAGTCAGCCATGGGATGATCTCTCCCTCTTCTATGTAGTACGAGTAGTCGGCAAAATCAGGTTCATAGTATCTATTTGGATATTCTACCGGTCTCCTGAGTTTCTTGGGTTTCTTCCTTTCTCTTTCATCCCAAGCAAGCATCGTCTGGATCTTTTCTCCGGGGCATGCTGGAGTGCTGGGGAATGAACAGGCAGACAGATTGGCTGGCTCTGCAAAACTTGGTGGAGTATTGATGCATGATAAAGCAGACGTGGTTGTGGCCTTTTGGGAGCACCTGTACATATGGTCTGACAAGAATGCGACAGCGTGGAGTGACGAGGGGATCTGGCCGATGCTTGACGCTTAGAGGAAAGGCGAGACGGACATATAATCAGATCGCTACTGGTACTATTGGGGTTGGAACTCTTCGCTGGCTTCTGAGGATGGGGATGGGGCGCTTATGGGAATGCCTCGAATGCTGTGATGTCGGTTCCTAAATCAATCAATCAATCAATCTTTCATCCCATCCCAGCACCTTTTGAATTCCTGGTGCCTGAGTTCCTCCACTCTTGCACTTTCTAGTTGCTCCTCTAAGGTACGTTCCCGTGGTCTCTCCGTGCAGGCATCAGGGTGCTCATCTCGGTTTTCTTCGGATGTCTGGCGAGATATTTGTTTCCCTTTGTCTGCCTCGGGTGTCGCGGTTGAGCTGCTGGCTGTAGCTTGCGGTTCAGGCTCGATCTCTTGGTTTTCGTCTTGAGGTTTCTCTGTGGATTCTTGTATGGTTTCTGTTGGTTTGTTTTGGAAGAGTTCCATTTCAGCTCTATGCAGCTCTCTTTCGGTCTTGATCATTTGTAGGATTTCTTCGTTCTCCTTCTTCATCTCGGCCATGCGTTCCATCTCTTGTTTGATGTTTTGCTGTATCTCCTTCTTATCAGCAAGCAGTTTTTCATTGTCGCTGATTCGTGACGGTGTTAGGAGTAGCTTGACTTGCTTCTTTAGCTCGTCTATTTGGCTTTGCAGTTGGGCTCTTTCCGCTTGTGAGCAACCCGTGGCTGTCTCACACCTCCGTATTGCTTCGTTGTTTGGTGTCTTTGTGGTTATGGAGATCTTTAAGACGTCTTTGTGTCTTTGCAGATACGGACAGCCCAGGTATCTTGCTCCATGTTTGCCCAGGCAGTTGGCGCACTTTCTTTTGTTGTTGGGTGCTCGGAAATCGGTGTCCAGCTTAGCCAGCGGACACTCCTTGAAGGCGTGATGATCGGCGAAGTTTCGGCAGATTTCCGTCTTACTGCGACACGTTGCTCTGCTATGGCCGGCCCTCTGACATCTGGAGCATTGTGTGATACTTGGGATGAATCTCTCTGGCTGCTGCATTCTCTTGTTGATTGATACTGTGGTCGGCATCTCGCTGCCCTCTGTCGTCACCACAGCCAGCGTGATAGTGATCTTTGAGTATGTCAGGATCCGCTCCGCCTTCAAGATTCGGATGTTGAGATTCTCTTCTTGTAGCTGCTTCGTGATTTGTTCGTCTGACAGCTCCACTTGAATATGCTTGACAACCCATCGGACTGTTTTTGTGTCAGTGTTTCCGACTCTAGTGTCTTTCTCCTCCTTCTTCTCTGCTGTCTTGGATCTTGTCTGTGGTGGGCTGTCGATCTTCTCAATCGTGGTAGCTTCAGTAGTAGCTGTAATTTCAGGTTCTTTGTTGCAGCTAGCAGGCATGCTCTCCACGTTCATCTTCTTCACGGTCTTGTCGGCTCCCACGCTGCACATCTCGGATACCGCGTGTTTCTTGTTGTTGGACTTGCGACGTGACATTTTCCCCCGTATCAGGCTTCTTGGCTTATTATGGCGACTTTTCTCGATAACGCTCGCAGTGCGAACAACAATTTTGATTACGGTTCTGGAGTTTCTTCTTCTTCTTCTTCGTTCATCCGGAGTTTTTTTTTCGGACGTGATTGCGTTGTGCCTGTTTACAGCAGAGCTGCGTTCTTGCGCCGTGAGGCCGACACATCCGACTTCTGCGGGCATTTGTTGACCGGGTTAACCTTCCCGGGGGTTCTGGAGTTTGACCCAGACTTATAAAGATGGGTAGTGGATAATTGTTTTAATTTCGTGGGAATTGTTCAGTGACGACAGGCGGAGAGAAAAAATGTGGGTAACCCTACCTCATTATCACATTACCTAGAATATAGGACGGATTCTGGATCAACCCTGCTGATTATATTCCTCCATCCCACCGTCCCACTCCATCCAGCATCATGTATCTCTGTCTGCCTCCTGTATCACCATTATTTCCAGTCGTCACGATGTTCTCCAATACATCTCTTTGTATTATATGACCAAAACAGACAATTGTTAGTTACTCTGGTAGTCCAAGGCATTCGCAACATTCGTCTCTGGAACCATATTGCATACAGAAATAAATAAATCAACATAGTATAAAGCAACACGATGAAGCCTCACGGTTGAAATACACATTACATAGTCTCATTAGTGATTAGTCACGATCTTCATCAAAGCGCTTCGAACATGTCCATGGGTGCTCCGATCTCCTCCTTAACATCTCCGCCAGCAAATATATATTGATGGTACCAGTTCTGTGTTGTAGTCCTATATTTCAATATAAGTGTTACCATCGTAACTTAAATATGACTGTCGCGTCCTTTATATTATTTCAGCTATAAAGATTCATCATGATACTTTATCCTATTTTAAGAAACAGTGAAATGAACAAATATTCACTATAATGGAATATTCAATACTAGAACTCACCTTCACCCTACGAGAAACGTCTTTATTCAAACGTGGGAGTTGCTTGCTTGGCTATTATAAAAGTTGGTCGCCGGTTACTTGGTTATTATACAAGAGGGAGCAACTAGAATCAGGTTGATAAACACTGCAATTAGATAGCGCCGGGGGCAGAAACTAGGTTATGGAGGGCAAAGTGCAACCAATGGAAGTAAATAGTGGTTGCTGGCTAACTAGGCTAAAGAAAGAACTACATTAAATGACTTAAAAACTTATTCAAATAAATAAGGCGCAAGGCGCGGAGCGGATTTCGGAATGCGACTGTTTTTAAATCGGGGTTCGTGTATTACAGTGTTAATGCTTCTGGCTACAACCTATGATTATGTTGTTTTTTTCTCTTTCTTTTAAATTGTCCCGAAGAATTGTCCTGCTATGTGTCTCTGATGCGATAGCGCTATCGCCTTTTATAGTGCATTGTGTCACAAAAATCCTCATGGTATACCCACGACGGCAAACAAAGTTGATACATGTTTTTAAACGTTACTTACTCCGAGTAAATGATGCTACATCATGACAGACAAATCTCATCAAGAGTACAATCGAAACAAGCATAAACCCCTGCTAAACTAATTAATACCTCAGGGGTTAAAGTGTCAAGAGGGTTAAGATGGAATTGAAAACACTTTACTGATGATTTGTTGCAAGTAGAAGGGAGCAGACGGCATTAGTGACAGTTCTATAAATGCTAATGGCCACTAGAATGATTCGTGATTGGCGGTAAATGACTCCACTAGTGCCGCCATGAGTAGTGTAGTAACGTGGTTATCCAGCGCATTTTTGTGGAGGTGGAGGACTATATAAATCAACCATTTATCGATTTCCCACCACAATTTGAAATCTATTTTTAGCATTTATCGATTTTTCCTCCTCAAAGGGCGATAACTCTTTTTTTCCCAAAAAGGTAGGCGTGGTCTAGTGACTCATCATAGGTGGCGTGCGTGGTCAAGTAATTATAGGTACGACATAAAAAAAAAATACAACATAAAACATCAATAAAGAAAACAAACGACTCAAGTAAGGTATATAATAATTTTTAATAAAACATATATAGAAAAAAAAAAAAAAACATAGTCAAGTGACCCCTTAAATTATAGGTAAGGGTGTGCGATGACGTGCTCAAGTGGTGGTCAAGAGGTGGTCAAGAGGTGGTCAAGCGGTCAAGAGGTGGTCAAGTGACCCCCTTAAATGTATGGGATGGTACGTGTAGTGACGTGGTGATGATCAAGAGGTGGTCAAGTGGTGGTCAGGGTGTGGTCAAGTGGTGGTCAAGATGTGGTCAAGTGGTCGAGTGACCACTTAAATTGTCGGGGAAAGTAGGTGTAGTGATATGGTGATGATTAAAGGGTGGTAAATTAGTGGTCAAGCAGTGGTCAAGTGGTGGTCAAGTGAGGAAAATTTTAGTGGAAAGTAGTTGTAATGATATGGTGATGATTAAAGGGTGGTAAATTAGTGGTCAAGCAGTGGTCAAGCAGTGGTCAAGTGGTCGAGTGACCATTTAAATTGTCGGGGAAAGTAGTTGTAATGATATGGTGATGATTAAAGGGTGGTAAATTAGTGGTCAAGAGGTGGTCAAGCGGTGGTCAAGGGGTGGTCAAGTGGTTAAATGACCCCTTAAATTGTTGGGGAGAGTACGTGTAGTGACGTGGTGATGATCAAGAGGTGGTCAAGTGGTGGTCAGGGTGTGGTCAAGGGTGGTCAAGATGTGGTCAAGTGGTCGAGTGACCCCTTAAATTGTCAGGGAAAGTGAGTGTAGTAAGTTGGTGATGATCGTGAGGTGGTCAAGTAGTGGTCAAGAGGTGGTCAAGAGGTGGTCAAGTGGTTAAATGACCCCCTAAATTGTATGGGAGGGTACAGTTAGTGATGTGGTGATGATCAAGAGGTGGTCAAGTAGTGGTTCAAGGAGTGGTCAAGGGGTGGTCAAGTGGTCAAGTTACCCCTTAAATTGATGGGAAGAGTACGTGTAGTGACACGAAGATGATCAAAATGTAGTCAAGTAGTCGTCAAGTGGTGGTCAAGCGGTGGTCAAGTGGTCGAGTGACCACATAAATTGTAGAGGAGAGTAGGTGTAGTGACATGGTGATGATCAAGAGGTGGTCAAATTGTTAGGTCTAGAGATTGGGTTGTCTCAGTCATGAAGTATCAAACTGTCTGCTCTGGGAAGGATGTCGCTGATCAGGGCGAGTAGGTTCTAATACGTTTATCGCTATTGTCTATAATTGGCGTGGTTGTATAGTAATAATAGTAGAGTTGTTTCGTAGTAATGTTAGTCATCATTATCAAGGGGCATGTTAGGTGATATTTATAACGGTAGTAGTAGTACCAGTAGTAGCAATACCAACAATAGTACTAATTATTATCATCATCACGTGTCTTACCAACGGACGTACCACCCACACATTGCGATCTCCAACACCATTGAACAATTCCGGGGTTGACTCACAATACAGAAATCCCCAATTAACGGCATTACCTTCATGTAATGGTGGTACTCATAGTACCAATAGCACCAGTAGTAATAGTCACCAACATCAACAAGAGACTTATCGCCTGACATTGGTCAGTATGACACTCCATAAACTATGATCTCCGACACCATGGATACAAATAGTAATAATATTGGTAATAGTTGTAGTGGTAGTAGTAGTGGTAGTAGTAGTAGTAGTAGTAGTAGTAGCGGCGGCGGGGGGGGGGGGGGGGGTTTGAAAGGGGTGTTTGGGGGGTGGTTTGGTTTTTTTTGGGGGTGGTGGGTTGTTTAAAATAGTGGGAGGGGGAG
>JACEFZ010017773.1:0-25016 GCA_014155875.1 Cepaea nemoralis
GAAAAAATCTCCTTCTCTGGAATATATTTATATATAACAACATTCACTTCCCAGATTTAACGAGGGTGACTGTTCTGTATATCATATTACAATATAGATCGGGTAGCGTCTGGTCAAGAGATAGTATAACAGAGCACCATCTCTGTTAGTAGTTTAGGAGATAGATGGTGTGCAATAGAAAAGGGGTTGGGAAATGAATAGGTAGTGAATGATGCACGCGTGAGCACAATTGAAATAGTTGTTAGGGGGGCTCACGCGTGACGTAGAAGATAAACATAGTTCAGTTCCAACTCGCCCTGCAAACTATCAAGAGGTGTTTTCAATTTGCTGTATATACTTTTATACCTTGATCAATAAACCGACACGTTTACACTTTGGCCGGAGCTTTGACTTGATATATATGCAGTTGCATTGTATTATATTCAGACTCTCCGTGATCTGCTACAGTCTGAAATGGTGCCAGTATACCAGGATACTGATTTGAGCTGTCGCGGCCACAAGCGATCACAGAGGTCATTATCATAAAACAAAACAATGGATTTCTAGAAGGCAGAAATTGTCAGAGGCCACGGATAATTATGTTGAGGCCATGCATTATTGAGAAGCAAACAATATCGTATCTGCAAATCTTTTGAGAAGCAAACAATATCGGATCTGCAAATCTTTCTGATGGGCTGATGTTTGTTAAAACCGCCACACAAAACATAATATTCCGAGTTGTGGAACAGAGCTGCCATCATCATTGGCCAGGTCAGCCGTTGTTTTTAAACGTCAATATGCTACCTTGAAATGTCGTCTTACTGAAGCTATTGATCTGGCCGTTACCATCACCATGTTGTTGAAATTGACTTTGGTTGCCTGAAGTGAAGTCAGGAGCTGTGAAGAGTTCATCCTTAATCACAAAAGGTTGGTGGTCAACGTTTGTACTGAGCCAAGCCATTTGCTCATTTGTTTTCGATCGTTGTCTCCGATTGAGGAAACTCTGCTACTTACGAAAATCAACTCCATTCGAGGTTGGTCATAGATGCAACTATCTTGAACTCTGGCTCATTAAAATGTCACTCAAACAATGCGATATCGTTAATGTGGAATCTTTGGAAGCGGATGGGCATAATGGGTTGCCGTCCTGCTGAAGAAGAGACCCTATTTAAATAGCTTCATTAAGCTAGAGACGTTTCAATTCCAGACGTGCCTTTTTCGGGTGAAGTCCAGACGTGCCCTTTTTCGGGTGAAAAGAAGCCACAAATCTGGGGTGCCCACCAATGGGTGAAATCAAGAGTCCAGAGGTTTTCCTTTAGTGACGGAGTAGAGGAACACGACACGAAGCCTATAGTTGTCAAGCATAATCCTCAATCGGCGTGTTTGGACTTACTTTCCGTGGAGGATATAGTTCAGCCTTTTAACGGTATTTAATTAATATAACATAACATTGTGTGTTAGATAAAATTGATCAATTAATTTGAACACTTGATCTATATAAGAAGAAAACCAGTTGCTTACGTCCTTTGTCTAATTTAAATATAGTGGTATATTTATTAATTATAATTGTGAATTTGGTTATATAAATTGTATAGAAAAACTATTTCAGCATATTTCAGCATGGCAGAGGAACAAGTTTCGTTAACACAGGTGTTAACTGGAGTAGGCACGGCAATATGCAGACTCAACACAGCAATAAAACAACAAGGAATAGGGACAGAGATTGAAAAATTTAGTGGACAGGCGAAAGATTTCAAGAAATGGATGACTTCGGTAGAGAAACATGCATTCTTGGTGGCGGCAACGGATGAGGAGAAGATGAAAATTGCTTACCAGGCCACTATAGCACCGGTTTCAGATCACATTCGAAGAAAATTAGAGGCAAGGACTGATGAGACATGGGAACAGTTCAAAGATGACTTGGCACACAAGTATGCTGAGATCACAGATCCTCAGCATGCGTTTTCAGTGTTAAGATAATCCAAACAAAACACTGGAGAAACTGTACAATTATTTAGTGATAAGTTGATTAACCTGGCTGAGGAAGCATTCCTGGGACAGAACGTACGAGAGGAGGAAGTGGAACGAATGTTGGTCGGGATTTTTGTAGACGGTATAAAGTCAGATGGACTGAAGTTTAAATTAATGAGAGAAAACTCTGAGAGATTATCACTAGCTGTGGATATAGCTGTACAGGAAGAGAATTTGAGACGAAGATTTAGACTGAGAGTAGGACGAGAAATAGGGACTAGTCGGGAGGATAGGATCGAAGAGCCCATGGAGATCGGACAAACAAGGTTCGGATGGAATAGAAGAGGAGGAATACAGACGTTGCAGGGAGGTAATGAAAATGCTTATGATAGAAGAAGACAAATGGGAAATCCTATAAGAGAAACGGTAGGTAACACAAATATAGTCTGTTGGGGTTGTGGTCAACGCGGACACGTTTTTAAATTCTGTGGTAACAGGCGTGTTCAGGCGAATACACAAAATAGAAATGTCAATGACAGATCAAATAGGAATTTTGAGGATAGACAGAGAAATTTTACAAGGCCAAGAACACAGGAAAACCGGAATCCCACCTATTGAATAGGACCTGCGGTAGGAGGGAAGATAACAAGGTCCCAAGAATTAAAGAATATTTTAATGACAAGTATAGGAAGACGAGTAGAAAGTGCTCTCAATTAGCTGAAATCAAAAAATTTTCAATAAAAAAAACGGACTCCAGTTCATGCATAATAAAAATAGGGAAATATAGAATTCGAATATTAATTGATTCGGGAGCTCAAGTTAGTGTAATTAAAGAAATTGTTTTATACAAAATAATAAAAAAATTGCAAAATATTCAGGAGTCATGATAATCTTCACTCTGTTACAGGACAAAATTTAGAAATAGTTGGCCAGACAATGATAAATCTCAAATTAGGAGGGATCAACGTAAGACATCTTGTTCACGTAGTTAAAGAGTTAAATAGGAACATGCTTATAGGTAGAGACTTTTTACTGAAAAATGGAGTTAGACTTTTTTTTGATCTGCACAAGTTAAGATTCAAGTAGATGTATGTAGATTTTGAAGAGGACATGCACATATCAGCACTGGTTAGAGTTAAAACGTCCACGACTTTAAAACCACAAACGGTTAATCTGATACAGGCGAAAGTGAAAAGAAATCCATATTATTTAGTAGGACATACAGTTAGAATAACAGAAGTACAAAGGGAGGTAATAGATGAGCCAGGTCTAGAAGTTCCAGATGGAATAATGACATTAGATAAACACTTAACTTTTCCAGTTATGATTATTAACAACACAGGCAGGGAAATTAAATTGTACAGAGGATGTGTAATAGCCAAAGTAGAACATGATACTAACAGCGTATTAGCAACAGATAGAGTAGAAATGCCGAGAATGAATTATTCAGAAGCCCCTATGGAAAGAATCAATACCAGGAATAGACGTGGAAGAAGATGGAACATGCGGAATGATGAATTGATCCATCCATTCAGAAAACATACATCTCAAATATATTCAGTAGACAAAACAACAAGAGAACAAGAATTATTAAAACAGTTAAAAGCTCCACCAGAAAATAAGGAAATATTAGAAAAACTTGTAAAAGAGAATCAGGATGTTTTTGCAATTAACGACTTAGAATTGGGGAAGACCAAAACAGTCACTATGGAAATAGATACTGGAGATCACCCACCAATTAGTTTGAAACCATATAGAACTTCTTTAAGGAATAGAGAAATTGTCGAAAAGGCAATAGAAGATATGTTAAAAGCAGGAATAATAACAAGATCAAAGTCAGAATGGTCATCTCCGATTGTCATAGTGACCAAGGCCGATGGTTCACACCGATTCTGTTGCGACTACAGGGCGTTGAACAAAATCACTAAGAATGTAGCTTACCCATTGCCAGTGATTGACGATATTTTAGGGTTACTTAATGGGTCTACCTTCTTCACTACATTGGATGCAAGGTCAGGAATTTGGTGTATCCCTATGTGCCCAGATGGTCAAAAGAAAAGTGCTTTCTGTACACACGCAGGTTCTTACGAATTTTTACGAATGCCTTTTGGCATAAAAACTGCGCATTCTCACTATATGTTATTAATAAATCAAGTATTGGGAGGCATGCAAAAGTTTGCATTAGCATATATAGATGACATTTTGATCTACACAGCGGGAGACGTACAGGACCAACTGGAACATGTAAAATTAGTATTTGACAGATTAAGAATACATGATGTTAAATTGAAACTCAGTAAATGTGAATTTCTAAAAACAGAAACTAAGTACCTGGGATACATTATTGATAGAGAAGGAATTAAACCAGATCAGGATAAAATAAAAGCTATTAAAGAATTGCCTCCTCCAACCAACGTAAAAGAAGTTCGTGCTTTTATCGGTACATGTGGGTACTATCGTCGTTTCATTCCAGGTTTCTCAAAAATAGCAGAGCCCATCACTAACCTGACTGGCAAATACGCTAGATTTAAGTGGAATGATCAATGTCAAAGAGCATTTGAGTTTTTAAAAAATAGCTTAACAGTAGTGCCACTATTGACACATCCAGATTTGGATAAACAGTTAATTTTGTATACAGATGCTTCAGATAATGCTATAGGAGCATGTTTAGCACAACCATATGAAGGAGAAAGATCAGGTATACCAGGAGTTAAGAATGAAAGACCAATTTATTTTCTGTCACACAAACTTAGTAAATCTCAGAGAAAATGGTATAATATAGAGAAAGAGGCATACGCTATCCACTATGCGTTTCAGAAACTTAATTATTATTTACATAACGCCAATTTCATTATTATAACTGTCCACATGCCCTTAAAATCTTTACTAGAAGCTCCAGTGCAGAACAGAAAAATACAGACTTGGGCTTTGAATTTACAGGGGTACAACGCAAAGATAGAGTATGTAGGCGGTAGGGACAACACCTGTGCGGATTTATTATCCAGAATCCCGTATCCAGAGACACCAGGAAGCACTGAGGATGAGGGTGAATAAGTAAATATATTAAATTCTGCCATATTAAATAGAGAAGATTTTTAGGAGTTTACCGTCGGATCAAGAATCTGAACCTAGAGCGGAAGACCCACATTTGAGACAATTTAATATGAAAGAAGAACAAGAATTAGATCCAAAAGTTGTGGAAATAAAACATAAATTGAACGAAATGGGTGAGAACAGTTATAAGAAAAATTATTTAGTATTGCAGGATGATGATCAGTTATATTACGTGAATGAAAGAAGCGAACAGTTGAGAAAATACATTCCAAAACATTTAGAAATTGAGATTCTAAAGGCATATCATGATGAGAATGGTCATCTTGGTCGTGATAAGTTAGTAAAAGCACTCAATAATAAATATTATTGGCCGAACTTATTTAAAACTGCTTGTAAGTACGTCGATGCGTGTGAGAAGTGTAGGTTAAGAAATATGAAAACGATCAAATGTCCCTTACAAGATACTGACATTCCTCAGTTTCCAATGCAGAAAGTGAGCTTAGATATATCAGTTCCTCACCCTAGAACACTATCGGGGAATGTATATCTACTTCATGTCGTGGATTGCTATAGTATCTGGCCAGAAATTTATGCGATTCCGGATAAGAGCGCAGATACCATCATTAATATTTTCTACAGGAGTTTATACCAAGATTTAGTTGCCCACAGATCGTACTCACAGATAATGGTAAGGAGTTTGTGAACAAGAAGTTCGAGACGTTATTACAAGATTTGAATATAAACCATATAAAAACTTCATATTATAGACCTTCTTCAAATGCAAAGAATGAGAGACAACATCGAACATTGTATAACATAGTAGCAAAAATTGTCGACGAACATGAAAAAGATTGGGACCTTTTCTTGGGATCTGCACTAATGGCGATATGCACAAATCAAAATGACGGGACAGGGTTTTCACCATTCTATTTATTACACGGAAGAGAGCCTATACTCCCAATTGACAATCTGTTAAAACCAAGACGTAAATATATGGGGGAGGATTTTCAGGAAGTTATTATACAAGAAATGCACAAAGCGCATGTAAGGTTAAGAAACAATATAATTAAAGCCAGGGAAAGACAGAAAAGGTACGCAAACAAAATTACACATTTACAGGATTTTAAAGTAGGTGATAGAGTTTATTATAAGAAGCATAGAAGAAACTCCAAATTTGATGCTCATTGGATTCCAGGGTATTATATTTTTGAAAAGTAAGGTAATGTATCATACATTATAAAGAACCAAATCACAGGACATGTAGCACGGGCACACGTGGAACATTTAAGAAGAGATAATGAAGATAAGAGAAACAATAACAATAATAATTATTATTATTCAGACGACTTATATTCAGATGGACAACTCGTCAGAGGAGCTAAATATACAATACCTCCAGATTTTGGAAAAGATCAGGTACAAAGTCAATTAATAACAACACCAGTTTACGAGGATAATTATGAACAGACAGAGACAATACCGAAAACTTTGATGAAAGAAGAAAGAAACACGTATGTTGGTTGTTATGATAGTGTTGAATCTATGGAGGAAGAGGTAACCGCTCCATTTAAAAATACCAGACAAGCAGTGAAAAGTAGAATAGATAAACAGAGAAATAGGGAAGTTAAAAGACAGAGAAGAATTAGAGACAATTCATCAAGCGACGAAGATATGCCACTACTTGAAAGATCGTTAAGAAACTATGATAGACAAATTAGATTAGATATAGAAAGGAAAAAATTAGCGGCTGCTAGCAACAGATATACAGATGAAGAAGAAGGAATGGATGAAAATTCAGAATCTAATAGAGATAGTAGTATGAAGGAAAATAATTCTCTACGAGAAGATGAGGACATTGATGTGGAGATAGCACTTATACAGAAAAATCTAGAATTACTGAAGAAATGGAGACATAGTAAATAAATTGATGGAATGTGCTGCAGTTAGCAGGTGGAAAATTTTGTGGTTTAAAGAGGAAATTGATAATTGATGAAATACGGTGGCTGTGAGTTACAGATAAATTATGGAAACAGGTTGGCAAATAGCTTAAGTAATAGTTGTGGTGAATTGTCTTGAGGAGTAGACATAATGTTGTATATTTTAGTAATAAGTTAGATAATATGGATGTAAATTTTCGGGTGCTCTTGAAGATGTATTTTTATTGCCATTTCATTTTATGATTTGACTTGTTGAGTTTCTTAATAGATAAATAATTTATTATTAGTCCATAAAAGTGATTAATAATGGATAGGATATATTTTGTTCATCATGTATGTCATATTATTTGAATAATGTCTTTCTTTGAATTGGTTGATTACCTTTATTTAATATGAGGGGAATGAAAATTGTTTTTCAAAACATTGGGGGGTATGATATCCTGTTTTGACTTCGTTTTGGTTGGCTCATGAATTATGATTTTCGTTGAATTGTCTTACATATTGAATAGTATTTACCCTTGTTTACAAATAAGTTGAAAATTGTTAAAAATTTGGTTCACAAGCAAGTATTGTTTTGTTTAGAATAAAGAGTAATAAGACAGGGCCTTATTTAAAATCTTTCGTTCAGAAAATGCTTGACAAACAACTTTAGACTACCAAGAGAGACACATTCTCCTTGTGAGTAATAAGTTATAGTAAACATAAGGTCTTGTGCCAGTATGAAGTCAGTGTTAATAGGGGAGGTTAATTACATAGTGGCTATGAAGTTTTGGAAACATATGCCATGCTTAGATGACGGGGTTTTATAATGGTTCCTACACAAATAAAAGGGTTCTGGGGAGTTGAAATAGGAGCTGCATTAAGTCAGCATTGATTGAAGGTATATGGATTGGATGCCATATTATATTAAGGAATAAACGTGACTAACGTCTATAGCGGGTATAAAAAGAGGCTGTGATAGTTAGAAAATATAAGAAGCTGGTTAATAGAGAATGGATATTAATGGGACTGTAGATAGCAGTACATATGGTTTGGTACAAAGTTAGATACGTCTATGAACAAGGATGCTTGTGATGGGATGATGAGGGGGTAAATATAGGAGCTGTGATAAACAGCGTTAATTGGTTTAAAATATGTTCATAAAATATGAACATTGTCAATGTTATGGTTTCATGATTGAAGATAAGCCAGGTGAAATATAGTCATGGGTGTGGATGGCAGCACAAATATTAATATTGAGTATATAAGGAAGAAATTTTAGATCGATTTAATTTATAACAAACAGAAGTATATGTTCATAGATCATAAGATGTGGTTTTAAAAAACTTTATTTATAAAGTTTTTGTGTTTGCAAGGGAGGTAAATGTGTTTGCTTTTTGACTACTTCTTTATATCTTCATAACTGGGTACGCACCCCATCTTTTCTGTCTATCCAGTCTTGTGTTTAGAGAGAGTGAGAAGTTTCATAACGCATGATAAGTTTCAAAGCATATACCAACGATTTTTATGAACATATGTATATATAGGATGAAATATCCTTATGAACTGTGTTTTTAATAAAATGAAACCTTGTATCACTTCAGTCTTAACAGAACATAGCAGTTAGCTATAAGAGACAAGTGGAGAAATGGAATCGAAGGAGTAGAAATAAAGTTCAGAGGGGGTTAGTTTAAGATGGGTTGGAGAAATAATATTGGAGTTAAAGATTTAGTGAGGGAAAGCATAATTAGAATAAGTAGGTTAGGGGTTAAGACTTTCCAAGAAAAGTCTTCTTAAAGAAAGGGAGGAATATAACAGAGCACCATCTCTGTTAGTAGTTTAGGAGATAGATGGTGTGCAATAGAAAAGGGTTTGGGAAATGAATAGGTAGTGAATGATGCACGCGTGAGCACAATTGAACTAGTTGTTAGGGGGGCTCACGCGTGACGTAGAAGATAAACATAGTTCAGTTCCAACTCGCCCTGCAAACTAACAAGTGGTGTTTTCAATTTGCTGTATATACTTTTATACCTTGATCAATAAACCGACACGTTTACACTTTGGCCGGAGCTTTGACTTGATATATATGCAGTTGCATTGTATTATATTCAGACTCTCCGTGATCTGCTACAATAGATCATTCAATCGAATCTACAATATGGCAACTAAGCATGATGATGGGTTTCTGTAAATCTTTACACGATAGAAAAAGTAAATACCTTTGAAACGTCATTGAAACGTATCGGTTAAATAGTGCTAACCCCATATTTGTTTAGATCTGTTGACCCTGGATGAACAATGTTGTCAGGTGTCACATCGGTGATGACTAAACCAATCACGACACGTTTTGATGCCCATGTAGGGTTGTCTCGGACTGGGAACTTAGTTCAGTATAAAACATCCGGCTCTGCTCGCTTCCAACACATGGGCACCTGGCCGCAAGGTAAGCGTATTAGCGACTGCGCTACCATCCATGGCTCCATTTGCCTCTTAACCTTTAACAATTTCTGACCCTTTTAAAATAAATGTTCGTTCTTTCGTTCATTCGTTCTTTACTTCAGAATAATAGTTATGGAAAACATCTGAAGGTAATGGTGATTATTATGATATTAGTTGAAGAAGATGGAGAAGCAGAGGAAGAGGATTGAAGATGTAGATGGCGAAGAAGAAGAAGAAGAAGAAGAAGAAGAAGAAGAAGAAGAAGAAGAAGAAGAAGAAGAAGAAGAAGAAGAAGAAGAAGAAGAAGAAGAAGAAGAAGAAGAAGAAGAAGAAGAAGATAAGGACGAGGACACACGATGAAGAAAAACGACGAAAAATGAGAGGAAGAAGAAGAACAATACTAATTTTTTTTTTAAAAACACACAGAAAAAAATATACGAAGAAAACAAGATGTACAAGAAGAAGAAGGAGAAGAATAAGATGAACAAAAAGAAGACAAACTGTTACATCTATCAAACCAGTATATATATACCTGTATCTGTAGCACCTGTCAAGGACCAACGTAAGATGAGAGCCTGGGAATAAAGTGGGGACACACTCAGCAATGTCCGAGTTTATATATGTTTAGAACACAAGAAGCCGTGACTAGTTCCACACGTTTTCTGGCAATAGATAACGGATATTTCTGCAAGTTGACATTAAGCACAATCATCTCAGACGATAACTAACAACACACGATTGATTCACACGTGTGCAAATTGGCGCATTTTTAAAGTGCTACTTCATTTATTTACAATATCTTCTTCTTCTTCTTCTTCTTCTTCTTCTTCTTCTTCTTCTTCTTCTTCTTCTTCTTCTTCTTCTTCTTCTTCTTCTTCTTCTTCTTCTTCTTCTTCTTCTTCTTTCTTCTTCTTCTTCTTCTTCTTCTTCTTCTTCTTCTTCTTCTTCTTCTTCTTCTTCTTCTTCTTTCTTCTTCTTCTTCTTCTTCTTCTTCTTCTTCTTCTTCTTCTTCTTCTTCTTCTTCTTCTGCTGCTGCTGCTGCTGCTGCTGCTGCTGCTGCTGCTGCTGCTGCTGCTGCTGCTTCTTCTTCTTCTTCTTCTTCTTCTTCTTCTTCTTCTTCTTCTTCTTCTTCTTCTTCTTCTTCTTCTTCTTCTTCTTCTTCTTCTTCTTCTTCTTCTTCTTCTTCTTCTTCTTCTACTTCTTCTTCTTCTTCTTCATGTCACGAACCTCAGTCGGTTCGCCTTGTAACAATTTCCTGCCTGTTAGAAATTTACTGGTCAAGGGGAAAGAAACAGTAAAATGACTCAACCCCGACTATAGCGATTGCTCGCCCTTGAATAAAAATCCAGAAACCGGTTGTCGGAAACTGAGTTCCGTCACTACGTACGGCGCATGCGCACGCAGCCGCAGTGGTACGTCCAGTACACAAAGAGTTCAATTGTGAACTGAGGTAGCTGGCAGGCAGACGAAATTTTGGCCCAGGGCTAAGTGTTATGGAGAGCGGGTCGCATATCTTGATGGATTTTGAAGAACTTTGACATCATTTCCTGTTGAATTGACAACGACTCCCATATTCACAGTCGTGCGTTTTTACTTTCAATGTACCACTGCAGTCTGTGATTGATGACGCGTTCCCTTGTTTTGGAGAGGCAGCTGGTGAGGCTAACTGGTCTGTAGCTGGAGGCAATGGAACTGTCTCTGTAGGAGGGGTATCATAATTGCTTCTCTCCAGACTTGTGGAACACTGCCTACGTTCCAGGTGGTAGTGAAGATCTGTAACAACTTTGCTTTGGCCTCTGTTTCTAGGTTCCTATCCTTTCATTGGAGATACCATCAGCTCCTGGTGACTTTCTCATGTTCAGTGTTGATATGGCTAGCTCCAATTCACTGATTGTGATAGGTGCCTCCATAACCTCATGTACTATTTCCTTCTGTCATGTATATTGCCATTTCTCTCGAATCTCTTGTTGTTTCTCTGGAATAATTTCGATATTGTTATCTTGTACGAATGAGTCCGCAAAATGGTCAGCTGCTTGATTTCCTGTTAAGACGTTTCCGTCTTTATGTAGTCCAATATTTGAGCTTCTCCCTGTTCCTTCATCGTTAATCTGTTTTATTAGCTTCCATAACTTCCTTGTGTCTCTATCAAAGTTCAGTGACTCTGTTTTCTCCTGCCAGCTTTTCCGTCTAGCCTGCAGCTGGGTCCTTTGAAATGTTTGCTTTTGCGTGCTAGGTATTTATTGTGGTGCTCTTTGCTCAGGGTGTGGCCTCTGCCTGCCTTCTACACACTTCCACATCATTATGCAACTGTTCCAGTTCACTACTCCAGTAGGGTTTATAATGTTTACGGGCTCCTCTTAGTACTGTCTCTCGTGCTGCCTGAATTATGCATTTCCCAAACTCTTCAACTACTTTATTTATGTCCTTCTCAGTGTTCAGGTTTATAATCAGTATGCTGGTGCGATACTTGTACATTGTCCAGTCTGCTTTCTTGTAGTTCTACCTCGAGAGGGTGCTGCTTTCACTTACAAGCTCATTTTCTACAGTTAGAAAGACTGGTCAATGGTAGCTGTTTCCCAACAATTTGTTTAATGTTCCACTCCAGGTCTGGTGAATGGAAAGCCAGGTCAGGTGTAGTTGTAGTGTGCCATGATCTCATCCTGCCAGTCTTCCAGTCTCTCTGCTTTCTGGTCCATGTGATCATAGCCCCAGCTCTGCCAGTGGCTGTTGACATAGCCACTCGCAATCATGTTTCCTTTTAATGTTAGTGTGTCCAGTGACTGTGGGCGGTCATTTGGACAGTAGTAATTTATCAGTTGAAGGTCTGTATTGTCTGTCTTAAGTTTAAGTGAATGATACTAAGCCCCTTCCATGTAAACTTCAATTTGGGAAGCAGAGATGTTATTTTTGACAAGAGTCAGTATCCCTCCCTTTCGCCTGTCCTTTCGGTCAGATCGGTAACACTGTGAGGTTTGTTTATAGGGGTTACATCTGTTAGAATGTAACACCCACTTAAGAGGAATTTAATTATCTGAGGAATATTATAAGGGTATGCCCAAAGGGGATGGGTTCCTATCCTCTATCAAGATCACCTTCTAGAAGCTAAATTTTATGGCTCGTTCCCCCACGTGAAGATACTAAGGATGTGTTTGTATCTACACGAATTAATGAAAAAATATAGATATAAGTTTAAGCTTCTTGGAAAGGTGTGGAGACCACGGACTGTTGCCACTATCCCAAAATGGATGCCCTTTTCTATCACTAGGGAAAAGGTGCTAGTGTGCAGGTGCTCCGCCCTCATGCGGTCTAAATTAGTATTATCATTTATGATTTATTAACAACACAAGTATGTGATGGACCAGAACAACAATATCATGACAGAACATTCACAGTATAAACAGGACATACAGTGACATCACATAATATTTATGTTTACACACATTCTGTAAGAATCAATCAACAAATGGTCTCGGTAACATAAGTGTAATAAATCAAAGAAATTATGATAACAAAATATTAATTTCACATAGAGTACATCTCTGAAGAAAAAACATTGTCAGGTTCACATGGACTATCAGCTGAGGTAAATGCATAATTGTGGAAACACAAATAGTTGAATCATCCAACATACATTAAAGTATAGTAATGTATAACAAAGTACTACCAAAAGTAATAAAAAGGATATTTTTTATCTCCGATGCAGTTGATATCTGCCGGTAGGTACTTCGGTAGGTTTAAGATTCAAATGGATGCAAGTCTCTTCCTGGGAACCAGTTTTCTCTCAGAGGGTCATCTTCAATGTGAAGTGAGGATGGTAAGGGTCTTCAGTTAGGATCTACATCAGGAATTCTCACTGGGTTCATGGATTACATGGGTGAGATCTTTGAAGGATGGGGGTGGTGGATGATGCAAGGAAATGGGCTGTATTAATATTTGGGCTGGCAAAAGATGGACATGACATACAAGTTTACCGCCCTCAGCAACCAAGTCCGCATCTTCACAACAGTAGGCTTTTCAGTTACACTGCCCATCTGACGGTCCAAACAAAATACAACTTCATAAGCATTTTGCTAAAATTATATCAGTAAAGCATAAAACATGTCAAGAAAAAATCAAGAAAAAAAGAGAAAAGAATAAGACAATAAGAGGGGGAAGAATAGTGAGATCACCTCCCTCTTATCTGTATAAATGGCATTCAATCCATCATATCATGCTGTAAGGTCCTGATGGGATCAACTCATTGGTGCAACCAGGACAATGAAATAAGATAGTCCCACTTTAAGACCAGGGAGTCTGATTGTGATCAGGTTATCTGGTGGTATTAAATTAAGTTGATTCATAGTCATCCAGGATGTAACAGACATGTTGGGATGAAGGTAGGTTGTGGTAGAGGCATGATTGTGATTAAGATAAAGGTATATTGTGATGAAAGTGGGTTGAGATAGATGCATACTATGGTAGATGCATGGGAAAGGTGTATGTAGTGACACTTCCTAGTAAGCCAGAGATAGGTTGAGACTGTTGCTTGATAAGACAGGGTGTGTTGACATGGATGTAAGTGAAGTTAATGGTCAACCTTATAACATCATCATCATCACTGTCCTCATCAGGTGCCTGTAAAGCTCAGACTCTGGGTTCAGCTTGGATCTCCAATGCCTATCAACATCCTCATCATCATCATCAAGTATTAAGAGATATTTGTCTACCATATAATCGCATCATCATCATCATCATCATCATCATCATCATCATCATCATCATCATCATCATCATCATCATCATCATCATCATCATCATCATCATCATCATCATCATCATCATCATCATCATCATCATCATCATCATCATCATCATCATCATCATCATCATCATCAAGTATTGAGAGTTAATTGTCCACCATATAATCTCATCATCATCATCATCATCATCATCATCATCATCATCATCATCATCATCATCATCATCATCATCATCATCATCATCATCATCATCATCATCATCATCATCATCATCATCATCATCATCATCATCATCATCATCATCATCATCATCATGCTGATGGTATCTCCAATGAAAGGATAGGAACCTAGAAACATCATCATCATCATCATCATCATCATCATGTATTGATATAACTGCCTTTATGAGTTATGTATTTAGCATAAGCACTGGTTTAAACAAATCAAGTATGGTCATTCCCCGCTGTCTCTTCTAAGCAAAAGGCTGGAAAACGACATTGTTAAACCACTCAAGATTGCAGGTTATCTCATGCACATAGTCAGAAATGGGCTGTTTTATAATCATAGTTCAGAACATAAATGGCCTGCCCTTGACCGTACGAACCACCTAATCATCATGTGAATGTAAGGTTGTTGGTGGGTGCAATGTCCGGCTAACATTTGGGTATATTGTGCAACTCTTATTAATGAGCATTTATTCTCAGAACAAAACATGACAATTTCACAAAACATATTCAGGGGGAAAATGTGAATAAAAGAATCACAAGATATATACATCCCTATAGGTGTGAGTCAGTGTACATGGTTTTAAAGAGATAGACTCTTAAGCTACCTTTCCTCTGAAAAAGCATAATTGTCTAGCAAGTACATTTGAAAAGTATATTATTCATATATTGCGAAAAGTGGTTATATACAGATTGTAACAGAATATAATGAAATATTCTTGTGCTAGCACATGGTAACAAAATATAAGAAATATTCTTTTGCTAGCACATGGTAACAAAATATAAGAAATATTATTTTGCTAGCACATGGTAACATATTGTAAGAAAATACTCTTTAGCCGCATATGTACAATAATGTAAATAAATCTCCTTTAGCCGCATATCGTAAAAGAATGTAAGAAAGTATTCCTTAATAGTATATTGCAACAGGATGTAAGGAAATATTCTTTTGTAAATGGCAACCAACTGTCTAGCTGATGGTTCTAACTAGCAAGTGCCGTGAACAGAAAAGATGGCGCCTGTTTTCATTCCACAGGAACACAAAGTTAGACTATGATCATTTGTAAACATTTCGAACAGTACATCGGCATTATAATAAATATAAACCTTTGTATTACCTTAACTTCAAGAATTCACCACACAATGAAAGCTTTGCCTGCCCAAGGACCCAGAACTCTGCTTGGCTTCAACGCAACCGATGAACGACTCAGAATGCTAAGATAGAACAATCATCCCCCCCCCCCAATTGTGCCTAGAGGGTCTGCTGGCTGTCTCATCCGGCTTTAGGCAATCGCTCTCATTGGTTGATCGCCTTGCTGCGCGACGCGGGAGTATGGCGTGCGGTTTTGGTCAGAAATCTCAAGTCGAAGGCCGTGATGTGCTGGAAATATCTCACAAACACTAGTAGCCTCTGATTTTGAAGGCTATATTTTCGTTGAGTTTCTTGCAAACAACATGCACTTACATTTTCTTGGGCCAAGATGTTTTCTAGTTCTATTCTTTGTTGTTGTTGTTGACACCCTCTGCATTCCAGTGCATTATTTTAAGTCTTTGTTTGGTACGGCCAGACGCTCTGTTGTCAGGCCTCCCTGGCTCTGCAGGACATCTGAGAAGAACCTCCAGTATTTGTGGTTAGACCCTTACGAGGCATATGGCCCAGAATTGCACCTGCCTGGGGGTTCAGAGCAGGGTGAGCACCATAACATGTAGCAGTTGTCGACATAATTCATGGCGTAATTGCGTGGCAGCCTGATTTCTGTGGTGCGCCTCCTGGCTGGCTGCCTCCGTCTTCAGCACCTATCTTTTGCAAGAGCAGACTATAGTCTTACTCGACACACGAACACATAATGCTGTTCTTCCGATGTTAGTTATTTCTACACTATCTTTTTCCTTTGGAATAATTTTACAACTTCGCGTAATCTTTGTGGGAAAGTTAATCTAACAGTAGGATTTCGTTATCAGCAAGTAATGCATTAGAGATAGTGTTGATTTTAACTGATACTTTTTGCATTGAAAGTGTTTCATCACTTAATTTTGACTCATAACCAGCATAGTGTGCCGTCGTTGGTGTAGTAGAAGACGTATACCTGCCGGCACGGATGGCCTGGGTTCGATCCAAATAGGGGTGTATTTCAAGTGTTATAATTGATCTGGACTTTCATATCGACCCAGAATAATAGGGTATTTGGAAGTGTCTTGGGAACTAAAGACGAGCCGAGCGATAGTGACCACATTACCGGCATAAGGCCGACAGGTCTGTTAAATTGTGAGTCTGACGCCATGTGTCCAATGCCTATTTAGGCTTCAAAAAATAGTTCTTTACCTATTTATCATTACAATTTAGAAGGTTCTTTGTAGAAAGTGTTCACACCACGACCTATCAGATAGACTGTTTCATTTATCATGCACAAGGACTTCTTGTGCTCAGCGCCATGGTTTGAAGGTACATATGTCAACAGGTAACGCTGGTGTTCTAAGGTGAGCTCTTGGAGGAGGAAAATCTCTGGTAGAGTAAAAGGGCAAAAGCTCGCTTGATGTTTGCCTCTTCGTGGAACTATGCCTTCCATTAATATTTGTTCTAAGCCGCTGTAACGTTTAACATGGCTATTGATTCATAATCATCATGATTATCTTCATCGTCATCACCAACGTCACGGAACCCTGCCAGCTGGCTGTCAACTGTCGTCCCTGGTCGAAAGTGGAGTCAACAAGCACACCTTTAAAATCCTTCTTATACTTTGGAAATATTGTCAGACCTTTGTCTACACTCCCCCGTTATGTCTTCTAATCACTCTCTCTCTCTCTTTTATTCCTTCATGACATACCCCGACAACAGTTTCCTCAAACAATTAATAGAATATTTAATGCTGAAAACTATGTCAGTTGTAGGTATTGACTGTGTATATGTAATTTGTGGTGTAGTCTATTGTGAGTGCGAGATAGGACTCTGTATGTCTGTGTTCCGTATCACATCTCTCATCCGTATACGGCCATCCGACAACACATCACACATGTGTGGACAGCTCTCACCCGGGAATGCTCCTCTCCGACTGAGTCTGGGCGTATTCCAATATCTCGAAATTGTTCAACGTCTGATCACCACGGAATAATGAGATTACGGTAAGTCCATGAATTCTACATATTCCCCTTTCAGGAAGTTAATAAAATTCATTTCTGAAAGCACATCACCACTGTCTAACACTGTATTTATAGAAACTATATATGTTCGACACACTGTCTCCAGTTAGTTAATTAACACTTTTTGTATGCATGGAAACTGTTCTTGAGTTATCCATTGTTTCTTTTACATTAGCAGACACGTCAAATATATGTAGCTTATGTCGCTCTGCCTTTAGAGAATTAACGTCCTTTCCGTTGCTTTCTTAACCTGGATATTCTTTATTTTCAGATTCCCCTTATTTGAGATTGGTTATCTCTGCCCACGATTATTAAATTTCTATGCTTTTAGTTGTTATGTTGAGGTAATTTGTCTCTGCACAAGTGAAGTGCCTTTGTTATCTTCTCTGAGTATGTCAGGAGATTCTTCGTAGAACCTGGGGAGATAGATAACCAGGTGATATCAGCCTGCCTCAGACTAATTCTTATGTGAGAGCATGCCTCCGGCCGTACTTAGACGCTACCGAACGATACTCTGACATAAGACAGATGAGTTCATTAAATTCTAGACGATTAGATAAAAGACGGAAATGGTACCGGTAAAGCACAGACACCTAGTTCACTATGCTAGATTACTAAGCTAAAGCTTGATTACCTTATACTATTTATGGTAGTCCATGAATCGAAATACACAAGCACATAAGCACCACTGTCCCATCGCCTCTAAACAATTAGGGACATTATATTTCTCTTCTTATTAAGGATGCATAGAACCATTCTCCGTCTAGTTGGTCGCACACTAAACCAAAAAAAAAAAAAAAAAAAAAAAAGTTCCCAACTATTTATACCTTGGTTCCAATTCTCCGTTCTATTTGATGTTTCTACATCAACAATCGAATTTACCGTTATTTCCCATCAAAAATTTGTAAAATCACGTATTCGCTCTTGTCCGCTCAGTCCCGTCTCCTCCGCTTCCCCGTTTTCCCCACTCATCGTACATCAAACATTTCCAACTCTTTGATCAATGACTTCGTGTTTTCCACAACCCGATCGTCTCAACTTTGTTTGTCCGGTGAAAACTTCAGTCAATGACCCCCGATAACAACTGTATCTGACTTCTATACCCTTCGGTCAATGACCGCCACTCTGTCCTCACACAAGACCGAAGTGCTCGATTGTTTTGTATCTGACTAAAGGTCAATAACTTCCCATCCTCGTACATTGCAAGTAATTTTATATGTTAGTTTATCGTGGAATCGCTAAATTCACAGTATCCCGTGACATAGGCCCCCTCTTAAGAGAGTTGACCGCGTCGACTCTTCCTCGCTGGAGTTTTGATTCCTATGATCCACCAACCTATTCCACTTCCTCTGGAACTGGAAGTCTAGATAGGAAATCCGCTCCTACATTCTCCTTCCCAGGGATATACTCCACTGTGAAGTTGTACGGCTGCTGCAACAACGACCTCCGCATCAACCGTGCGTTGAGCTTCTGCGAGGTAGCTAGGAACATCAAGGGTTGATGATCTGAATGGACTGTAAACTGTACTTCATACAAATATGGTTGAAATTTTTGCCCATTCGAGTTACAAGCATTCTCTTTCAACTGTAGAATAATATTTTTCAGCCGGTAGAAGTTTCTTACTGGCATAGGCTACATGTTTCAAAACCGAAGCGTCTTCTATCCCTTCTTGTAACAAGGCTGCTCCAATTCCATTCCAACTCGCATCTGTTCTTAGCACAAAGGGTTTTGAAAGGTCTGGGAGTTGTAGAACTGGTTTATTCATCAACGCCTCCTTTAATTGACTGTAGGCACCCTCGCATTCTGGCGTCCATCTAATTGTATCTGGGAGTCCCTTTTTCAAGGTTTCCGTTAATGGATTTCCCAGTTCGGTAAAATGTGGGATGAACTTCTGATAAAACCCACACAACGATAGAAAGGATCTCACATCTTTCTTCGTCTTTGGCCTTGAAGCTAGTCTGACTTTTTCCAGGTTCTTCTCCTCCGGGACAATTTTTCCTGGAGTGATGGCATGACCTAGAAATTCAAGAGCTTGGTAACCAATCATGCACTTGGTTGGGCGCGCGGTAATCCCTGCTTCCCGGAGCCTATTGAAAACTCTCTCCAAGGACCCCAAATGGTCATTTAAGCTGTCACTGGCAATCAGTATATCATCCATGAAGGAGATAATGGACGGATCATGTAGAGGATCTAACAAAGCTCTCATCATGCCAGTAAACACACTAGACGCATTGCAGAGTCCAAAAGGCATGACGTTGAACTCATAGTGGCCACTGGGTGTACTGAAAGCCAGCAGAGGTCGAACTTCTGGTTTGACCGGGATCTGATAATAACCCCTACACAGATCTACTTTAGAGAAGTACTTAGCCTTATGGAGCCTGGCGGATAACTGTTTTGGATTCGGCAAAGGTTCCACCCGAAACTGGGTATGACTATTCAAGAGTCTATAGTCAATACACAACCTGTGTTCTCCACTCGGTTTGCGTAACAACACCACTCCGGCATTATATGGGGATGTGGATGGCGCAATCACATCATCCTCCAACAGTTTCTGTATCTCCTCCTCCAAAGCCTTCTCTTTAGAAAATGGCACTGGGTAGACTTTTTGGCGGACAGGATCTTGCGTGGTTACGGTCATCTCAAACTCGACCAGCTCCGTCCGTCCTGGTTTATCCGTCAGGATCTGCTTATGGGATTTTAGAATCTGGACAATCTTTTCCCTCTCCTGGAGAGTCAGATCAGGGTTCACCTGTACTTCCCGATAAGTTTCCTGGTGCACTAGAGGATACTCCCTGCCCTCATCTGGACCAGTTTCAGTCTCCACTGCTACCGCCATTGCCATGAGATAGGCTGCTCCTTCACCAGTTCTCTCATTATATTTCCTCAAGATATTAATATGGAAAATCTTCGACTTTCCCCGGATCCGGATTTGATAGTTGGTTCTGGATACCATCCTTTCCACGGGAAATGGTCCCTGCCATCCTATCTCCAGTTTGTTAGTTCCCGTTGGGAGTAGCAACAAGACTTTGTCTCCCACCTCAAGAGCTCTGTCTCTAGACCTACGGTTGTAGTACTCCGCATGTCTCTTTCTGACTTTTCTCAAGTTTGAGTCGCCAGAGCCCAGCCCGTGTGAAGTTTTTCCTTCAGTTCCTCCACGTATTTGTACGAGAAGATCACTTCTTCTGACGTCCCTTCCTCCGTCCAACTCCACAGCAAAGCTTCCAATGGTCCCTTGATTGGTCAACCAAACAGCAGAATAGCTGGCGGTACTCCTGTTGAGCCATGTGGCACTTCCCTATAGGCAAAAAGGGCTGCTGGGATGTATTCATCCCAACTATCAGGTTTTTCCTGTGCCAGTTTCCTGAGCATTGTCATCAACGTGCCGTTGAAACGATCTACTTGTCCATTAGCTTGAGGGTGGTAAGGACTGGTATGTATATGATTGGAGTGGAACACCCCAAAAAACCTCCTCCATGAGTTTCCCACAAAACTGGGACCCATTATCCGTCATAATCTGATTAGGGAAGCCTAATCTTGTAAAAGCCTCCATCAATGCATCAGCCACTCGTTTCGAGTCAATGGTTGGCAATGGTATGGCTTCACCCCACATCGAACAGCAATCCACCATTGTGAGGATATACATGTTCCTCTTCTTAGTCCTAGGAAAAGGACCCACGATGTCGATGGCAACCCTCTCGAAAGGAGATTTCATAATGGGCATTTCACCCAATACCACCGGTGCTGTCCAGTGTTTCGGTGTCACCCTCTGACACTCAGGGCATGATTTTTCATACCGACGCACATCTCCAGTCAATCCTGGCCAATAATAGTGGCAGAAAATTCGCTGCATGGTGGCGGCCATACCCATGTGTCCGCTGAACGAAATGGTATGCCCCATCTGAAGAATTTGGAAACGGTGGGCTTTCGGGATTACCAATTGACCGTGTAAGGTGTCACCCCTTCCAGCTCTCCGGTAGAGTAGCCGATTCTTCATGTAGTACTGTCCTCGTTTGGGTGGAACAGCACTTTTCTGCAGCTTCTTATAGCAAGGACGTAAAGTATCATCCTCACTCTGGGCAGTTCGTAACTCCCCTGGCATTGGGTTTGAGACGGGTGGAGGAGATGATTATGAGTGACAGGCTAGCAACGATAGACTCTGTAACATCTGCTATAGGGTGCTCACATGGTTCAGCAAGTAATTTGAAGAAAACGTCTAGTACTGCTGACTAAAGGAGTGTTGCTTCTTCGTGACAATGCGAGACCACATACGGATTGATTAATTCATGAGAAAATTTGTCAACTAAGGTGGGAAGTTCTAGACTATCCGCCTTACAGCCCCGACTTAGCTCCTAGCGAGTTCCACATTTTTGGTCCACTGAAAACACACCTTGGCAGGAGACATTTCGCGAATGACGCCGAATTTGAATGTGAAGTGAAAGCGTAGTTTAGGAAACAGAGCACGCATTTCTATACAGCCGGTTTGGGAGGAATGATAAACGATGGGATAAGTGCATTAATGTTGGTTGACATTCTCTCTCATCTCATCTCATCATGTTCCTCTTGTACCTTGCGGTGTCGAGGTGAAGTATAAACTTCGTGAGAGTGCCCGGTTATGGGCTTCGTATATCGACATTCCCATGGATTCTGTTATTCCCTCCGTCCAACGTTTACGTGGTCGGCCTCTTCCTCTGTTTCCATCTGGTCTGTACATCATTGCTTGTTGTGGCATGCTGTTGACTGGTAGCCTACTTGCATGGCCAAACCATTTGACTTGCTGCTTTCTAATAAAATCTAGAGCAGCTTTAACCCCTACTTTAGTCCTGATTTCTTCATTTCTGATCTTATCTCTTCTTGATACGTTGAGTACTCTTCTCAGAAACCTCATTTCTGTTGTTGTGATTTTTCTTTTCTCTTTTTCTGTCATTGTCCAGGTTTGGCATTGGTAGCACAGAGTTGGTAGGAAGATTGTGTTGTAAAGTGCTTTCTTAGTAGTTATTGATACATGTTTGTTCTTTAGTATTGGTGCCATTTGTCCAATGAGTTGATTTGCCTTATTGCACCTATTTTCGATCTCGTCTTCTGATCTGCCAATTGATGATATTATACTTCCTAGGTACTTGAAGCTCTTTACTTGTTTCAAGGGATGTTCGTTTAGGTGAATTGTTGCTGTTTGTTCTTCTTTAGTATTTGGGAAATAAAGGAACAATGTATGTACAAAAATAAACTGGTTTCAAGTCGTTATCATATTTAGTTATTTTTCTACAGCCATTTGTGACTTGCAGAGAAATTGAAAAACAACACAACAGTAACAATGCGAAACTAATGCACAAAAGAATTCAGGAGCTTACTAATCAAAGAACACGTACATCAGCAGGCTGCCTAAAGACAAAAGATGGAAGAGTCATAATAGAAAAAGATCAGATCTTACATGAATGGTCAGATTATGTGAAAAACCTTTATGACGATAACAGAGACGAACAGTATGATGTCCAAAATAATAATGAAGGACCAGCAATTTTAAAGATGGAGTTTCAGAATGCGCTTAACCATATGAAATCTGGCAAGACCCCCGGTTCAGACAGCATCACAACAGAAATGATTAATGCTTTAGAAGAATATGGAATAGATAAAGTTACCAGTCTGCTTAATACAATATATGATACTGGAAATATACCTCAGGAGTTATGTAATTCTGTATTTATTGCAATCCCAAAGAAATCAGGAGCTTTGGAATGTGATCAACATCGAACAATTAGTATAATGAGTCACATCACGAAGATTTTGCTAAGAATTATCATGCAAAGAGTTAGGAGGAAAATACAACCTGAAATAGGAGAAGAACAATGTGGGTTTGTGGAAGGCAAGGGTACAGTAAATGCTGTGTATATACTGAGAAACATAATCGAACGTTCTATAGATGTAAACAAAGATCTACACCTTTGCTTTATTGACTACACAAAGGCTTTTGATAAAGTGAGACATGTCAACATGATAAGGATGCTTGAAGATCTACAAATTGATGGAAAAGATCTTAGACTTGTAAAAAACATATATTGGAAACAACAAGCTGCCATAAGAGTTGATAATGAAGTAAGCCAATATCAGCCTATTAAAAGGGGTGTGAGACAGGGATGTGTAATGTCTCCAGATCTGTTTTCCCTGTACAGTGAAAGTATTTTCAGAAATATTGAAGATATGGAAGGAATCAACATTGGGGGACGATGCATCAATAACATTAGATATGCAGATGATACAGTCTTGATTGCAGACAATGAACAGGACCTGCAAAATTTAGTAGATGCGATTGTTACACACAGTGAACAACTAGGGTTAGAATTAAATTGTAAAAAGACACAGATTATGGTCGTCACTAGGAAGGACGAAATACCACAATGTAATATACAAGTAAATGGGAATATTCTTCAACAAGTGAGCAGGTACAATTATCTCGGAACAGTAATAACATCTGATGGGATATGCCTTGAAGAGATTAGAACAAGAATCGCCATGGCAAAAGTAGCTTTTAGCAAGATGAAAAACATATTGACCAATAAAAAGATGTCAATTGAAACGAGAAAAAGAGTGTTGAGATGCTACATTGAACCTGTACTTTTATATGGATGTGAAGCGTGGACAATGAGCAGTCAGGCTGAAAAACATCTGATGGCTGTAGAGATGTGGTTTCTGAGGAAAATGCAAAGAATACCATGGACAGCCAGAAAGACCAATGAACAAGTCCTTCAAGAAACAAATGAAAATCGTAAATTGATTAGAGAAATTAGACGTAGACAGTCAAAATTTTTTGGGCATGTTATAAGAAGAAATGGATTGGAGAATTTGGTGACAACTGGTAAGATAGTTGTCACCGACCGTTAGGGTGTTTCTATTGAAATAGACAGAAATCCCTATCCAAGAGTTTGCCGACAGTCTCTAGAAATTATGGCTCGTTACAAGAATGTCTAAAGGGATGGTCCCGATAGAAGAGACTGGGATTCACTTGGTAGACAAAGGCAGAAGGTGAAGAACACTCGTGTATGTAGGAAGACCTAACACGAATGTCTAGTTTATCTGTCGGTGATCCTTCGTCATTTGATGAAGCCCCCTGTTTTAAATACTTTCACGCACTCACGCGCACACCTTGCGTTCAAAATGATCACGAGTGGAGTACGTTGGTGAAAGTATAAAACAATAATACTCTTTAATAGTAGTAGTGGTGGTGTTTGCATAGTGATCTAGACTCATCCCGTCACATATGCCGCCCCTAGAGAAAAGTACGGCTCAGCGAACTTTTAGGGTGGATGAGCCTAGATCGACTATGCATTCTCCCCATAGTTTATATCTGAACCAATTGTTCCCCTCTAGAGAAGGATCTATTAGACTTCTTTCGACTCCGGGGCTGGCTTGGTACCTTGGTATGACCTGGCGTTTCTCCAGATAAGTTTAGTGAGGATCCAGTCAGAGGTGGGTATGGAAAGCTAAGAGGTTCTTCCCTCCTCCCTACTTCTGAACAACATTTAGAGCTACCAGATGTACTGGTCGTTCTTTTTTGCTTTTCC
>JACEFZ010017774.1:0-24817 GCA_014155875.1 Cepaea nemoralis
CCCTTATTGACTGGGGATTTTTTAAATTTTGAAAAAACTCTCCCACACATGTCAACTCTGACTGTCATCTATGGATGCTCTCCCAAAACACTCAACTCTGAATGTGGTCTATAGATACTTTTCCAAAACATGTCACTCTGACTGTGGTCTATGGATACTCTCCCACCATCTCAATTTGACTGTGTCTATATGTAGCGAAACGCCAGGGGCCCCATGTCCTTATGTATTCTTTTATTCTTGGTAAACAGGGGGAACGGCTTTCGGAAGCTCTCAGTTCTTTATTTGCTCAATTCTCCATAAAAGATGGTTTTTTGGGGTTATCTTCATACCACAATCTGTACATGGAGCGAGTATATATTTGTCTTTCCTTTCGGGTAGTCCCGAAGGCGCGCCTTGCGTCAAATGTGTACTGGGGGCAGCGGCTGGTCAATTGATGGCCGGGCAAACAAGTCCCGTTTGCAAGTTGCAACTTGTCAAAGTTAAAAAAAGATAACGACAGAAGTGCAACAGACTACTGAGAAAATTTAAAAACGTCTCCTATGGTGGTGGAGAAAGGTAACCGTAGGCTGTAATAAAGTTGGTACTTATAATCTCATTGGTAACGGGAGAGGATATGGCAAAACAGCAGTCTTGCCATGTTGGTAGGGGGTGACCGTTAGCCGTTTTGGGCTGCGCGTCTTGTTCTTGGCATAGCCGGGGAAGTGAAACGGAACAATATATCTCCCGAGGATTTCATTTGTTCTTGGCGTCAGATGAGCTGTTGCTATCTTTCTGTCTACGGCTTGAATTGGGCATCTGGTCATTTTTCTGGGGAATATCATCATTGGATAGCTATACCAATCTATGATCTATCTTCTTGAGCCAGAAGAGGCTATACACAGGACTATCTCTTTCGTCTTTTATTTGATAGGATGATGTCGGGAAGATAATGGACTTCTCTATCTGATTGAGAGAACCTGCATTCCTCTAAATCTATGTGTTCTGTGAGGCACTCCCGGGTACCTTGCGGCGACAGCTCAGACAAGAGAAGCGGCCGGGGGGGGTGTATCTTTTTCTAGTCTTGCGGGAATGGGGAACTACACTGCGTGCCATACAACCCCAATACTATACTAGGCACACCCACCCACAGGATCGTAGTTGTGAGAAAGGCAGCGTTTGCAAGTAGAGGGAAGCATGGAAATGATTGTGCCAAATCATAATAAAGGCTTGGTATAAATGTGGAGAGGTGTCGTGTGGAAAAAAGACAACAGGACTTCGTCCACTGGAAGTCTCCTCAAGCCCGGACGTGGTCAATCCAGGGGCCCCCTGACAGGTCAGGCCCGTAATTCAGGTATTAATTATAGTGTATTTGTGTGATACATGAGTCAGCCCAGTCGCTCAGGTTTTGTTTGTCATCTCCAGGGTCCTCTTCTATGAGAAGTGAATAGTCTTCTAACGGACATTATCACCAGTGCTTCTAGGCTAACGCCAATATGCCCGACGAGGCCAACTCAAGGTTTGGTGTGCTTAACTCTGAGACAGAGGCAAGGTGCAGGTCTTGAGGCAAGGACATTTTGCATGACTGGTGCATTGCCTTTTTTTTTCAACAACATACGCCTGAGAGCAGTGTTGTCTGGAGGGAGCCTAAGAGTGATTTTCTTGCATACTCATTTTATACCAGACTTTAAAAAGGGCACCCATCCATTATCCCTCCACGAACACCTCACCGTATCTGCAACCGTAAAGCTTTTCATAGGTCAGTGAAGACCTGGTGCCGAATTAATCATGTGGCAATGAACAGAAGTCCTCAACACCCCAGTCGCTTGGATTCTACAAAAGCCTGTGGAATCTACAACCAGTTGCTGGAAAAGGGAAAGGAGATTCTGACATTTTTGGTGAGATATATCTGGACAGATCAGACAGTATCTGAAGCTGGATCTGGGACTGTGGTGACTGGAGGCTCTGGTCAAAACTTTACCAGTGTAGTGTCTGTGTAGATCTATCTGTTATCTGCCTTTATGTGTTCCTGTGCTGTTCTTGATTAGGTTAATAAAATTACTTCCAAGTTGTTCTGACGACTGCCAATGTTATTTATGTGTCAGCCAGAAGAACACTGCAGGAAATAGGTCCCTAGGTCGAAAGGAAGCGTGACAGTGAGTCCAGGGAAAACGGAGGAGGGTTGGCAGGTAAAGACCTATTCCAGCCAGGGCTATAGAAGATTAATTAAACATTGTGACCGGGCTATTTGGGACCCTCCACGTAGCTTGTTACAATTTCTGGGGGCACGTCGCGGGATATTTGAAATCCTGGTGGAGTTCTGGCTGATTTAGTGATAGGGGACAGATATCCTTGTTTTCTATCAATAGGTTTCTGCCTACCGTGCCTGGCTATTGTCTGTACTCTTCCTGACACAGACTGACCGACATACGACGTGTTGTGGTCGTGTAATGTAACTTGTTGGTTAATTGTGAGAAAAATTTTATTGGACAATTACCTCGTCCCTTACCCTCTGAGTTTAAGATGGCATCAGCTGGGTTTAATGTCGCTGACGTACAGGCTACAGGGCGTGAAATGGGTTATGATGGAGCGGAGTTACAGAAATATGTGCAGGGGGTGGAAAGAGCTACAGACAGGCTGTGCGCGAAGCCAAGAGGATTGGGGCGGAGGCTGAAGTTAGGAAGATGGAGGCCGAGCAGGCAGTCAGAGCCATGAGTTCCGTATGAGAGAGTTGGAGCTGAAAGCTCAAACTCCCAAAGGGAAAAAGGAGACGGTGCAGTGGGAGACAAGTTCTCCCTGACTCAACAACTTCTGGTGGGGGTCAATACCAGGCAATGAAGTTCCCTTTGCTCCCGTTCGATGAACACAAAGATAAGATCGACCAGTATCTTCAAGATTTCGGTCGATGGCTTTGGCTATGGGATTGGAACGGGGGAAAATGGAACTTGAAACTCTCACAGGGCCTGAGGGGGACCGCGTACGAGGTCTATTCTAGGTTGCCACCTGGTATGGAGAATGACTATGAAGCTCTGGAGAAAGCACTATTGAAAAGGTTCCAGATGACAGCTCATACTTATCGACAACAGTTCAGAAAGTCGAAGAGAGAGCCAGGAGAGATGTTCGCAGCCTACAGTGTCAGACTGAAGTCTTACCTTTTGAAGTGGATGTCATTAGCTGGATTTGCTAACGACTATGAAAGTTTGGAAAAATTGGTGGTCGTGGACCAAATGAAGAGAATGATGCCTAAGCCATTGCAAACCTTCTTGCTTGAAAATGGGGCAGAAAGGTTAGACCTAGTCAACACCGTTGGCGGAAAGGTATGTGCTAGCTCATGGGGATTAATGGGGAATTGTCACAACCCAATCCCCGACCACCAGACACATGGTCTGGAAAGAAGAAGAACCCTAAAACAGCTCACACTAAGAAGGATGATCCTTTCGATAAAGTTCCTATTAAGAAACCCTCTGGTAAGAGTCCACCTGGATCTCCTAAAAGAAAGTGGAAGTGAAAAGTGGTGCGCCTATTGCAAATCTCCCACACACAATACGGTTGATTGCCGGCGTAAACAGAAAGACTCTCACTATGCTGCTTGTCTTGTAGAAACCGGGGAAGGGTCTCACAAGGAGGTAGAAGGGAGGGATCTTGGGAACAAAGATTTAGAAAAACCACCAGTAGTAGAAACGGTACTTGTGAACGGTCAACCAGTTGAGTGTCTCTACGACACCGGTCTGCAGTTTGAGGCTGTAATTTCATCACACTTAGTGAGTCCAGAGCAGCTAACCGGAGAATCTATTGAGATTCAAACGGCGACAAAGAGTGCGGTAGCGATGTCTCTTCCAATTGCGAAGGTGGACATCAAATCAAAATATGTTACCGGCACTATACAGGCAGCCGTTCTGCTAGATCCAATCTTCCCAATGATCTTGGGTTGTCGCTACGTCTTTCTAGGGATTCCAACCGAACCCATGTACGTAGGACGCGATGCAAACCAGATCTCAATCGGAGGATGAGCAGACCGCCGGCCTTGATCGTGAATCCCTTGCCTGGGGAGTTACGAGCTGCTCAAAGCCAGGATGCTACTTTGCAACCTTGCTTCAACCAGTTGCCAAAAAAGTTCTGACCCACCAAGACGGGGTCAGTATTATATGAAGATCGGTTACTGTACCGGAGAGCCGGAGTGGAGGATCGCCAGCATGGACAGCTGGTAGTTCCTAAGGCTTATCGGGAACAGCTTCTTCATATGGGACACACCATTTCTTTCAGTGGACATATGGTTGTCGGGGCAACTCTCCAAGCGCATTTCCTGCCATTACTACTGGCCAGGGATGACTGGAGACGTGCGTAGGTACGTCAAGTCGTGCCCAGAGTGCCAGCGTGTGGCAACCAAAACACTGGGACAGCTCCGGTAGTCCTGGGAGACATGCCCATTATGAACTCTCCTTTCGAGAGAGTTGCCATCGATCTTGTTGTCCTCTTCCTAGGACTAGGAAGAGGAATAAGTACATTCTCACGATGGTGGATTGCTGTTCCATGTGGGGTGAGGCGATACCTTTGGCCACAATCGACTCTAAGCGAGTGGCTGATGCACTGATGGAGACCTTTACTAGGTTGGGGTTTCCCAACCAGATCCTAACGGACAATGGGTCTCAGTTCTGTGGTAAGCTGATGGAAGAAGTCTTTCGTATCTTCCAGACTAACCACATTCATACAAGCCCGTATCACCCTCAGTCTAATGGGCAAGTAGAGAGGTTTAATGGTACCTTGATGACCATGCTTCGGAAGCTGGCTCAGAGAAACCAGACAGATGGGATGAGTATATCTCAGCCGCCTTGTTCGCCTATCGGGAGGTTCCCCATGGGTCGACCGGGTTGCCACCAGCCACTCTACTATTCGGGAGGCCAATCAAGGGTCCCTTAGAAGCCTTATTGAGATGTTGGACAGAGGAGGAAACTTCTGAAGAAGCTGTATCCTCTTATAAATACGTCGACGAGTTAAAGGAAAAAACTCCAGACGGGTTGGGCTTTGGCAGCTCAGAATCTGAGGGCGGCCAGAAAGAGACACGCGGCCTACTACAATAGAAGGACGAAGATAGGTCTCTTAAGGTGGGGGATCGGGTTCTGTTGTTACTTCCAGTAGGTTCCAATAAACTCGAGATTGGTTGGCAGGGGCCTTTCCCGGTGGAAAGGGTTGTGTCCCGCACCAACTATGCCATCCGGATCAGGGGGAAATCCAAAATCTTCCACATTAACCTTCTCAAAAAAGTTTGAAGAACGTCTGATGGTACTTCTCTCCCACTCATGGACTATGGCGGTCGCGATGGAAACTGAATCGGGCGAAGACGCGGATCGGGGTTATCCATTACACCCTGGGGGAAACCTATAGGGATGTCCATATAAATCCTGATCTGTCGGCTGAAGAAACAGACCGTGTCATCCGGTTGTTTAGAGTCCCATCAGCAAATTCTTACCGATCGCCAGGGCGGACAGGGTTGGTCGAGTTTGATATGACTCTGACTACCCAAGACCCAGTTCGCCAGAAAATATATCCAGTACCCTTTTCGAAAGAGAAGGCCCTGGAAACTGAAATCCAGAAGCTTCTGGACGATGACATCATCACTCCTTCGACTTCTCCTTATAATGCCGTGGGTTGTCTTGTTGAGGAAGCCAAGCGGGGAGCACCGCTTATGTATTGATTACAGGCATTTAAACAGTTGTACGACATTCCAAGTTGAGCCGTTACCAAACACAAATCAACTGTTTGCCAGATTAAATAGGGCAAAGTACTCTCAAAAATTGATTTAAAGCCGGGGATATTATCAGATCCCTGTGAAACCTGAGGTTCGGCCAATGCTCGCTTTCAGTACTCCGAGCGGCCATTACGAATTTAAGGTGATGCCTTTTGGGCTGAGCAATGCGCCCAGTGTGTTCACACGCATGATGAGAAAGTTATTAGACCCTTTAAGGGATCCTTCTGTTGTCTCGTTTATGGATGATATTCTCATCGCGTCTGACAATCTGAAAGATCACCTGAAATCCTTGGAAAAGATCTTCATAAGATTGAAAGAGGAGGGTTAACCGCCCGTCCAGCCAAATGCATGATTGGCTATCAATCCTTGGAATTTCTGGGACACACTATTACCCCAGGGGGACTGGTACCGGAAGAAAAGAATATTGAGAAGGTCCGTCTCGCACCCCGTCCTAAGTCCAAAAAAGATGTTAGGTCTTTCTTGTCTTTGTGTGGGTTTTACCAGAAATTTATTCCGAGGTTCAACGAAATTGCGGCGCCGTTAACTGAGACCCTGAAGAAAGGATCACCAGATCTTATAGTCTGGACCCCGAGCTGTGAAGAAGCATATGGGAAGCTTAAACAGGCTTTGGTGGATAGGCCAGTCCTGCAACTCCCAAATTTGGAGAAAACGTTTGTTCTGAGAACCGACGCGAGTAACATAGGGATTGGGGCAACTCTGTTGCAGGAAGGGCGAGATAATCCTTCGGTGCTGTGTCCGGTGGCATATGCCAGTCGAAAACTGTTACCCGCCGAACGGAATTAATCCACCGTCGAACGGGAATGTCTAGCTCTAGTGTGGGCGGTACAGAAATTTCAACCTTATCTGTATGGAGTCCAGTTTAAAGTACAATCCGACCATCAACCTCTGACGTTCTTGCAACTTCTAAGAAATTGAACGCGAGGTTAATGAGATGGTCATTGCTCCTACAACCGTATCAGTTCACGGTCGAATACATCCCCGGAAGGGAGAATGTGGGAGCAGATTTCCTATCACGGCATCCTATGGGTGAATGTGAGGGTGGGGTCATTCGAACAGAACCACTGACAGTAGAAAGTCGTCGGGTTCGACTTTCTTAAGAGGGGGCCTATGTAGCGAAACGCCAGTGGCCCATGTCCTTATGTATTCTGTTATTCTTGGTAAACAGGGGGAACCGGCTTTCGGAAGCTCTCAGTTCTTTATTTGCTCAATTCTCCATGAAAGATGGTTCTTTGGGTTATCTTCATACCACAATCTGTACATGGAGCGAGTATATATTTGTCCTTTCCTTTCGGGTAGTCCCGAAGGCGCGCCTTGCGTCAAATGTGTACTGGTGCAGCGGCTGGTCATTGATGGCCGGGCAAACAAGTACCGTTTGCAAGTTGCAACTTGTCAAAGTTAATTAAAGATAACGACAGAAGTGCAACAGACTACTGAGACAATTAAAACGTCTCTACTGGTGGTGGAGAAAGGTAACCGTAGGCTGTAATAAAGTTGGTACTTATAAATCTCTATTGTTGTAACGACGGAGAGGATATGCAAAACAGCAGTCTTGCCATGTTGGTAGGGGGTGACCGTTAGCCGATTTGGCTGCGCGTCTTGTTCTTGGCATAGCCGGGGAAGTGAAACGGAACAATATATCTCCCCAGAGGATTTCATTTGTTCTTGGCGTCAGATGAGCTGTTGCTATCTTTCTGTCTACGGCTTGAATTGGGCATCTGGTCATCTTTCTGTGGAATATCATCATTGGATAGCTATACCAATCTATGATCTATCTTCTTGAGCCAGAAGAGGCTATACACAGGACTATCTCTTTCGTCTGTTACTTGATAGGATGATGTCGGGAAGATAATGGACTTCTCTATCTGATTGAGAGAACCTGCATTCCTCTAAATCTATGTGTTCTGTGAGGCACTACCGGTACCTTGCGGCGACAGCTCAGACAAGAGAAGCGGCCGGGAGGGGTAGTATCTTCTTTCCTAGTCTTGCGGGGAATGGGGAACTACACTGCGTGCCATACAACCCCAATACTATACTAGGCACACCACACCACAGGATCGTAGTTGTGAGAAAGGCAGCGTTTGCAAGTGAGAGGGAAGCATGGAAATGATTGTGCCAAATCATAATAAAGGCTTGGTATGAATGTGGAGAGTGTGTCGTGTGGACAAAAAGACAACAGGATTTCGTCCAGCTGGAAGTCTCCTCAAGCCCGGACGTGGTCAATCCAGGGGCCACCTGACAGGTCAGGCCCAGTAATTCAGGTATTAATTATAGTGTATTTGTGTGATACATGAGTCAGCCCAGTCGCTCAGGTTTTGTTTGTCATCTCCAGGGTCCTCGTCTATGAGAAGTGAATATGTCTTCTAACGGACATTATCACCAGTGCTTCTAGGCTAACGCCAATATGTCCGACGAGGCCAACTCAAGGTTTGGTGTGCTTAACTCTGAGACAGAGGCAAGGTGCAGGTCTTGAGGCAAGGACATTTTGCATGACTGGTGCATTGCCAGTTTTTTTCAACAACATACGCCTGAGAGCAGTTGTTGTCTGGAGGGAGCCTAAGAGTGATTTTCTTGCATACTCATTTTATACCAGACATTAAAAGGCACCCATCCATTATCCCTCCACGAACACCTCACCGTATCTGCAACCGTAAAGCTTTTCATAGGTCAGTGAAGACCTGGTGCCGAATTAATTCATGTGGCAATGAACAGAAGTCCTCAACACACCAGTCGCTTGGATTCTACAAAAGCCTGTGGAATCTACAACCAGTTGCTGGAGAAGGAAGGAGATTCTGACATCTTTGGTGAGATATATCTGGACAGATCAGACAGTATCTGAAGCTGGATCTGGGACTGTGGTGACTGGAGGCTCTGTGTCAAAACTTTACCAGTGTAGTGTCTGTGTAGATCTATCTGTTTATCTGCCTTTATGTGTTCCTGTGCTGTTCTTGATTAGGTTAATAAAATTACTTCCAAGTTGTTCTGACGACTGCCATGTTATTTATGTGTCAGCCAGAAGAACACTGCAGGAAATAGGTCCCTAGGTCGAAAGGAAGCGTGACAGTGAGTCCAGGGAAAACGGAGGAGGGTTGGCAGGTAAAGACCTATTCCAGCCAGGGCTATAGAAGATTAATTAAACATTGTGACCGGGCTATTTGGGACCCTCCACGTAGCTTGTTACACTATAGATACTCTCCCACACATCTAAACTCTGACTGTGGTCTATAGATACTCTCCCACACATCTCAACTCTGACTGTCATCTATGGATGCTCTCCCACACATCTCAACTCTGACTGTGGTCTATAGATACTCTTCCACACATCTCAACTCTGACTGTGGTCTATAGATACTCTCCCACACATCTCAACTCTGACTGTGGTCTATAGATACTCTTCCACACATCTCAACTCTGACTGTGGTCTATAGATACTCTCCCACACATCTCAACTCTGACTGTGATCTATAGATACCTCTCCACACATCTCAACTCTGACTGTGGTCTATAGATACTCTCCCACACATCTCAACTCTGACTGTGGTCTATGGATCCTCTCCCACACATCTCAACTCTGACTGTCGTCTATAGATACTCTCCCACACATCTCAAATCTGACTGTCGTCTATAGATACTCTCCCACACATCTCAACTCTGACTGTGGATCTATAGATACTCTTCCACACATCTCAACTCTGACTGTGATCTATAGATACTCTCCACACATCTCAAATCTGACTGTGGTCTATAGATACTCTTCCACACATCTCAACCCTGACTGTGATCTATAGATACTCTCCCACACATCTCAACTCTGACTGGGTTCTATGGATACTCTCCCACACATCTCAACTCTGACTGTGGTCTATAGATACTCTCCCACACATCTCAACTCTGACTGTGGTCTATATATACTCTCCCACACATCTCAAAGATGTGCAGCGTTGGAGCCGCCAAGCCTGCACAGATGACGAATGTGGAGAACCTGCCTGCAAGCTGCACTAAAGACCATTTAGCTACAGTCAAATCAAGTGATGCTACCACGAGAAAGACGGATGTCAGCCCACCACAGACAAGAGCCAAGACAGCTGAGAAGGAGGAGAAAGACACCAGAGCCGGTAAAACCGATCTCAAGACAGCCAGATGGGTTATAAAACGTGTTCAAGTGGAGCTGTCAGACGATGAAATCCTGAAACAGCTACAGGAGGAAAACATTCACATCAGAATTCTGAAGGCACAGCGGATCTTGACATACTCAAAGATACCAACTACACTGGCGGTGGTGACGACTGAGGGCAACGAGATTCCACACCAGGTGTCAATCAACAACATAACTCAACAGCCTGAATGGTTTATACCAAGAATCAACCAATGCTCAAGATGCCAGAGGGCCAGCCACAGTCGAACAATCTGCCGCAGCAAGACTGAAATCTGCCGTTACTGTGCCGATCACCACGCATTCAGGGAGTGTCCGCTGGCAAAACAGGACACCGACTTCAGAGCACCCAACAACAAGAGGAAATGCGCCAACTGCATGGGCAATCATGGAGCAAGGTACCTGGGCTGTCCATACCTCCAAAGACATAGAGATGTCTTAAAGATCGCCATAAAGACGAAAACACCATTCAAAGAAGCAATACGGAGGTGCGAGACAGCACCATGCATCTCGCAAGCGGAAAAATCAATGTTGCAAAGCCAGATTGACGAATTAAAAAGACAAATCAAGATACTTCAAACACCGGCACTGAACAGCGACAGTGAAAAGCTGCTCACTGAACTAAAAGAGATCAAGCGAAACATAACACAAGAGGTGGAGAACATGATCCAGGCGACCAAGAAAAACGAAGAAATTCTACGAGACATCAAGGCGGAGAGACAAATGCAAAAAGCTGAAATGGAACTATCCCAAAACAAGCCAGATGAACCCAATGAAAAGAACGCAGAGACACCGCCAGATGAAACTCAACAGAAAAACATCGAGAAACTGATGACGACAATCCACAAGAAAGGAGAAAAGAAGATGCGAGAGGAAGACAACACCCTGGTCATTCAAAAACAGCAAACTATTGACACCAGCCCTGCCGTGATGCCCAAAAAGAACCAGGAGAAACCAGAAACCAACCAGACTCATCAAGAAAGTGAGGAGGAAAACACCAACAAACCGGAAGACGCCTGGGGCGTATACAAGAAATCAGGAACACACGAAAAACACAATGCGGTGTGGCAAGCTGCCCCAAATCGGAAGAAAAGGCAGCTGATAAAAGTAACGATGCCTAAAAGCAGCCCCAGAGGGTACAGAGAATATCAAAAGGAAACGAAGCTCAGCAAACAGCAAACGAGAGAAGAACGCCTCCGACGAGAAATCGAATGGGACACCCCATCAGAGGAAGACTAACCAATAACCGTACAAGAAGCCAGTGTAATGACAGCACCCTAGCACAGCAGAAGAGCCAGAAGCCAACACTGACAGAAGAAACTGCCTAAAAAGACACAAAAGGAAAACTTGCCGGCCAACGAATCCCCTAAGCTGAAGTCACAGACATAAACTGCACAACAGATAAGCCAACTTTTTCACTGGCACGCAGACAAAGTAATAATCCATGCACCATGAACCACCGCTATTATAACCAATGCCGCACGGGCTGGTTGAAACAAGGTGGAAAGTTTTTTTGTTTTTTTTCAAATTGGACCTGGACCTCAAATCTAACTGTGGTCTATAGATACTCTTCCACACATCTCAACTCTGACTGTGATCTATAGATACTCTTCCACACATCTCAACTCTGACTGTGGTCTATAGATACTCTTCCACACATCTCAACTCTGACTGTGGTCTATAGATACTCTCCCACACATCTCAACTCTGACTGTGGTCTATAGATACTCTCCCACACATCTCAACTCTGACTGTGGTCTATAGATACTCTCCCACACATCTCAACTCTGACTGTGGTCTATAGATACTCTTCCACACATCTCAACTCTGACTGTGGTCTATAGATACTCTTCCACACATCTCAACTCTGACTGTGGTCTATAGATACTCTTCCACACATCTCAACTCTGACTGTGATCTATAGATACTCTCCCACACATCTCAACTCTGACTGTGATCTATAGATACTCTTCCACACATCTCAACTCTGACTGTGGTCTATAGATACTCTCCCACACATCTCAACTCTGACTGTGGTCTATAGATACTCTCCCACACATCTCAACTCTGACTGTGGTCTATAGATACTCTTCCACACATCTCAACTCTGACTGTGGTCTATAGATACTCTTCCACACATCTCAACTCTGACTGTGGTCTATAGATACTCTCCCACACATCTCAACTCTGACTGTGGTCATATAGATAGCTCTCCCACACATCTCAACTCTGACTGTGGTCTATAGATACTCTCCCACACATCTCAACTCTGACTGTGGTCTATAGATAACTCTCCACACATCTCAACTCTGACTGTGGTCTATAGATACTCTCCCACACATGTCAACTCTGACTGTGGTCTATAGATAACTCTCCACACATCTCAACTCTGACTGTGGTCTATAGATACTCTTCCACACATCTCAACTCTGACTGTGGTCTATAGATACTCTCCCACAATTAACTCGATGGGTCTAGATACTCTCCAACTCTGACTGTGGTCTATAGATACTCTCCCACACATCTCAACTCTGGACTGTGATCTATAGATACTCTTCCACACATCTCAACTCTGACTGTGTCTATAGATACTCTCCCACACATCTCAACTCTGACTGTGGTCTATAGGATACTCTCCCACACATCTCAACTCTGACTGTGGTCTATAGATACTCTCCCACACATCTCAACTCTGACTGTGGTCTATGGATACTCTCCCACACATCTCAACTCTGACTGTGGTCTATGGATACTCTCCCACACATCTCAACTCTGACTGTGGTCTATAGATACTCTCCCACACATCTCAACTCTGACTGTGGTCTATAGATACTCTCCCACACATCTCAACTCTGACTGTGGTCTATGGATACTCTCCCACACATCTCAACTCTGACTGTGGTCTATAGATACTCTCCCACACATCTCAACTCTGACTGTGGTCTATAGATACTCTCCCACACATCTCAACTCTGACTGTGGTCTATAGATACTCTCCCACACATCTCAACTCTGACTGTGGTCTATGGATACTCTCCCACACATCTCAACTCTGACTGTGGTCTATGGATACTCTTCCACACATCTCAACTCTGACTGTGGTCTATAGATACTCTCCCACACATCTCAACTCTGACTGTGGTCTATAGATACTCTCCCACACATCTCAACTCTGACTGTGGTCTATAGATACTCTCCCACACATCTCAACTCTGACTGTGGTCTATGGATACTCTCCCACACATCTCAACTCTGACTGTGGTCTATGGATACTCTCCCACACATCTCAACTCTGACTGTGGTCTATGGATACTCTCCCACACATCTCAACTCTGACTGTGGTCTATGGATACTCTCCCACACATCACAAATGCATGCCTACCTGGACGTGTGGCTGCTGGTGCTGTTGTGAGCTCTGATGTAGATGGTGAGCGGACACATGTTGTGGTGGGGCCATGTTCCTCAATGTTGCTGTCATAAAACCTACAGATCAACAAATCATCATCATCATCATCATCATCATCATCATCATCATCATCATCAAAGGGTACAGAAGCTTAGAAATACAAACCTACAATCATCAACATAAAGGCATATCCTTGTTGCCACTTTTATTGTTGTAAGAGGAGCTAAATGAAGCCCTTGTAAACCCACCCACCCCCTTGAATCCAGTTAGAGGATAGAGTCCAAGTGATCCCCTAGTTTGAGGATAGAGTTGTAGTGATCCTCTAGTTAGAGGATAGAGTTCTAGTGATCCCCAAGTTAGAGGATAAGAGTCCTAGTGATCCCCAAGTTAGATGATAGAGTCCCAGTGATCCCCTAGTTAGAGGATAGAGTTCTAGTGATCCCCCAGTTAGAGGTTAGAGTCCTAGTGATCCCGTAGTTAGAAGATAGAGTTCCAGTGATCCCCTAGTTAAAGGATAGAGTTCTAGTGATACCCAAGTTAGAGGTTAGAGTCCTAGTGATCCCGTAGTTAGAGGATAGAGTTCTAGTGATCCCCTAGTTAGAGGATATAGTTCAAGTGATCCCCTAGTTAGACGATAGAGTTCCAGTGATCCCCTGGTTAGAGGATAGAGTTCTAGTGATACCCAAGTTAGAGGATAGTCTTAGTGATCTCCTAGTTAGAGGATAGAGTTCTAGTAATCTCCTAGTTAGAGGATAGAGTTCTTGTGATCACCAAGTTACGGAATAGAGTCCTAGTGATTGCCAAGTTGCAGGATAGAGTCTTAGTGACCCCCACGTTAGAGGATAGAACCCTAGTGATCCCAAAATTACAAGATGGAGTTCTAATGATCCCAAATTAGAGGACCGAGTTCCAATGACCCCCAAGTTACAGGATGGAGTCCTGGAGGTCTCCAAGTTAGAAGAGGATATCTAGTGATCTTCAGGTTAAAGGATGGAAATGTGGCAATCTCTAAGTTAGAAGATTGGGTCTTAATGACTCCCACTTTTAGAGAGCAGATCCAGGTTACTAGATGAGGCCTTAGTTACACATGAAACCCTAGTTAATAGATGAGGCGCTACTTACAAGATGAGGCCCTACTTAAAAGATGAGGCTCTAGTTAATAGAAGAATACCATTTTTCAAATCAAGGAGAACGTATACATGCAAACAGATGGTAGGTATAGGTACCGGGATTTTTTCATGTGGACTTCTAGTAACAAATATTTCCCCTGGTCTTTGGGTAGTGAGATCAGATGGCCGTGTGTATTGTTGCGCACATAAAACATCCCTTGGTAGTTGGAAATCAAAAAAGAGTAGCCTAACAGCGCTGCCCAGGCAAAATTTTGAGTTAAAAATCTACCAAAAGTATTTCAGAATCCTCGCCGGTGCTACGGAGTTCGTGCACTGCACTGAGATTCTCTGGGCTCAGGCTTGGGTTAGGAGTAGAACAGAACACTTATGTTGATCTGTCGACTAAACTAAACTAAACTAGATGGTATGTATGGCAATCAGCCCTAATCCTCTGCAACATATGCATGGAAACAACTTGAACAGAATGCAACAGCAACCAACTGCTACAAACCAGACCTTTAATTGTGTTATATGGATGCAACTTTTGTTCTATGCAGCCATGGAACAATCAACCTGGACCAATTACTATTCCACCTAAATAAACAAAACCAGTCCATACAGCTGAAAATTAAAAACAAGGGAACATTGCCATTTTAATATCAAACACTAGAACAACGTGATAAACTTGCAGTTTACAATCCATAGACAAGAAACATCTACATTTGTAGATGAATCATCCAATGAAAACTTATGTTAGTATTGTTAATGGCATGAGCGAATTAAGTTGAGGCAAGAACTGACACAGCACTTGGGACCTTCCCATATGCACCCCGACCTCATTTTCAACAACCAGTGAAGATTCCTTCCCATATATTATGGTAACAGTTGCAGTCTGATGATGTGTCCGTCTGGACTTTCCTCGGAGTACTGCATTTCGACCAGTTCATCTGGTCACTCCCTGCTGTACCATTTGCTTCAGGCATGGTAGAAAAGGTCTATGCATGACAGAATAAATTTGAGAAGAACTATACAACATAGAAGAAGTGACTTTTAAAAAAGTCAGTTGCATATCGTTTACAGGACGTGGCAGTCAATTGCAACAATTTTTGGCTGTCTGTGATTCCTGGGCAAGTTTACACTCAGTAGTTTGCCACTGCTTTCTGAACAACTGGCACTCACACCATTGTAAAGAAATCAATGCAAGACAGTCAGTCTGCTTCTAAATCACCCGCAGCTGTGTTTTGAATGTGGTAGCAGCTTTCTCCGCTAACCCCGAATACTCTCGTCACGTGACGCGACGAGAATTAGCAGTGGTTCGAATCGCAAAAGTGACTTATGAGAGTATGGAGCCGGTCGCTCAGAAAGTCGTGGCGTGCTGATGAGCGTAATCTAGCCTAGGAATCAACATACAGCTGAAAGATGCTGGTGTTGACCGCAATATCCTGAAACAGGATGGAAACGCGAAAAAAAGAAAAAAAAAATGTGGGATTACGAACTGTGAATTTGCCGGAGCCGGTTGACTTAACAGGAGTGGATAATTCAAGAAAAGAAACACTCTATAAAAGATAACAAGATGAGATACATGAGGCCACAGTCAGACAATAAACACCCCGGTTGTGGAGCCTGATACTCAGTTTGACAGATACATTATCCACATTCCAACAATAGCTGTGACAGTGTTTTAATTGCTTCAGCAAAAGTATTATTCATTTATTCACTTCATATGATATATAACACTGCAGTATGCACCTGATAAGATGCAGCGAAATATGTCAGGCAATCAATCGTACAACATATTATTGTAGCTTCTGTGTTTAGATAATTATGTCAAATTATAAATATGTTGAGTTGAGTTGAGTCAAGAATTGACATTACAGCACTCGGGACAATCCCATTTGTGTTTGTCCTCATTGTCAACAGCCAAATATGTTATAACTACTACACCCAATGTGTAGCTAGAACCACAGATACAAAGAAAGAGCAATACTGGCACAGAGGGTACATGTTTGGGCATATGAAGAGTAAAGTATAGGGCCCTTTAACACACCTTACGACACATTGGGTATATGATGAGTAAAGTATAGGGCCCTTTAACCCTTTACAAGGCATAGCGTCCGTTACCGGCCGGTCTCTAAATACGAGTGTAACGTCCGATTCCGGCCGATACTATTATGCATTGTAAAAACGCGATCTCTCGGCTTTCTGACATTTCCGTCGGCTACTTTCACTTTCGCCCATAGCTTGACAACGTGGCCGCCATTTGTAAACGCGCTACAATGACTTTGAACAGACTTTTACGGACTTGTTTTGATAGTTTTACGCTGTTTTTCAAAATGGATTTCGGCGATTCTTCAAGTGATAGCCGAGATTTCGCTCTGTTCAATTTAAACGACATTAAAGGGCACGAAGTTGATTATTAATCGGAGCTAGATATCAGTGCAAAGCGTTACTTTGCATTAGCAGTCGTGAGTCGGACTTTAAAGAAAGTGATTATGATTCTGAAAATGTGTTTGTAAATTGCCGTATAGATGACGGCAAATCACAAACAACATGCCGTATTTCGTAAATATTTGTGTTCATATATGGATTACCGGCAACAATCACGTGAGTAACATATTCTGCATGCTTTTCCCTTCATTGTGTTGTTTATTTAACTAAAATCGGTTGACTAACACCTTATTTGTGATGTTTTTACTAACGCGACCCGAAATTTTTACAGAACCTGAAAAAATCTTGCCCGTTCAGGGCTACAAAACGGACAAGCGTCTGCCCTGTAAAGGGTTAACACACCTTAAGACACATTGGATATATGGTGAGTAAACTATAGGGCCCTTTAACACATCTTAATGCACATTGGGTATATGATGAGTAAAGTATAGGGCCCTTTAACACACCTTAAAGCACATTGGGTATATGGTGAGTAAAGTATAGGGCCCTTTAACACACCTTAAAGCACATTGGGTATATGGTGAGTAAAGTAAAGGGCCCTTTAACACACCTTAAAGCACATTGGGTATATGATGAGTAAAGTATAGGGCCCTTTAACACACCTTAAGGCACATTGGGTATATGGTGCTAAACCCATACCTGTACAGACCCACTGACACTCCATGGGTGCTGTGGTCAGTAGCAAGCTGGTCATCTTGACTTCCCTGGACATGTCCTGGTACCCATTTTAGGTTGGGACGACCTGGGAGGCCAGACCATTTTATTTAAACACTGCCTCAATAGGAATTCGATCACATTACCACCAACCAGCAGGCATGTGTGACTGCATGTGCTGGATTATTACAGTTTACATGACAACAAAATAATTTGGTCACTTGAAATGCCATGAAAGTTTGGAGAGAACAATCATGGAGGGGTATATACCTGGGAATAGATGAAGAAGGCCAAAGAGAAGATGGGTGCAGGAGGTGGCAGATGATCTCCAGATGGGTGTATTGGAGGCGGGGCATCTTGCTTATGACTGAGAAGATTTCTGGTTGGTTGTTATGGGAGGGAAGTTCTGCTACTGAATGAACAAAATGATGACTGACTAAACAGAAAGTAAAACTGTAAACAGTTTACCTGACGTGACTGTGGATGGCACAGAGAACCTGTTTGAGTTAACCACGGCCAGTTCTGTGTACTGATTCCCTTGCAACACGATGGTGCCAACGGTATTTTTCAGGCCCTGCTGCTGTTGCTGATGAAGTTGTTGCGGCTGCAAGGAGGCAGGCTGGATGGTGGTTATTGTAGGTTTAGCTCCACCCCCAGACACAGCCATGGTGGCAGATGGGAGTGGTTTGGACGCAATGGGGACTGGAGTGGAAATAGGTTTGGAGCTGATGGCAAATGTGGTGGTTGCTGCTTCCATGGCCATCGTGCTGGCATTTGTGACGACAATCTGTTAGAGAATAAACAAACTTCATTTTTAAAGGGTTATGGATTGGGCACACAGGTCTATCTAACATTATGTCCTTCTTATCTCTCTCTTTCATACATTTCATTCATTCATCACTTATGAGGCTAACCAAGAACAGCAACAATAATATCAATATATGCATTATAAAGGCATGGGCAATGTGCAAAATTCATTACTAAGGCAATTGTTATTAGTTATGAGAGATATACCGTAATACCAATAGGAGGAGATAGGTTTTATTATGATTAATATTATTATATTAATGGGACGCAGAGGTGTTTCCAAGGCACCAGGGCCGGGATATATACTGGCCAAGACCTACTGACACGTCCACGTCGTGCGTCCTGGGCAACAGGTCTCTTCAGGGACCTGGCTAACATCAGTAGGATCGATGATTCCTCCGAAGCCGGAGAGTATCTGCCTGCATGGCGAGGAACCACCAGTCTGCACACCAATAAGCCAGACATGGGACAACGGATACTCACGCAAACCTCAGGTCCGGTATGACATCACATTGATGTTGGACAACAGGGTGTATTCATCCGACATACAGGACTTCACGTTGGAGTTCACAGCCAGCGAACACAAGCAAGCATTATATTAATATTACTTGGGGCATTCATTTGAAACCCGTTCCAATGGCTTTATTTAAAAGCATGAAAGAAACATTAACAGGTGTGGTAGAATTAAACATAGCATTCATTTTGAATTAATTATGCACCATGGGTTGGTCAGAAGAAGTCGCCATAGGCATTCAGGCAAGCATCCCATTGCTTAGGTAGGCAGCGAATGCCATCCGCAAAAAAGGATTGTGGTTGCTCACTGAACCAAGTGTTTACCGCGTTCATTACGTCTGCATCTGAGTGAAATCACTGCCCCTTGAGAGCTTTTTTTAGAGGTCCAAACAAATGAAAATCACATGGTGACAAATCAGGACTACAGGCTGGATGTTGTAGAATTTCCCACTTCTTCCTTGCTAATGCTTCCTGCACAATCTTTGCAACATGAGACGAGCATTATCGTGCAACAAAATCACACCGCGAGAAAGCATGCAGGGTCGTTTATTCTTGATGGCTTTTTGCAGCTTGTCTAGTGTTTGGGTTCTTTAAAGTCGGCCAACATTAGCCCTTCATGATAAAAAAATGTGCTCAGCATAACCTTACCAGCGGAAACCAGTAACTTGAATTTTTGGCTTTTGGTGATCCAGCATGTTTTCATTGCATGCTCTCTCTTTTGCTGCTCGGCTCAAAGTGGTGACGACCATGATTCATCGCCTGCCACTATGCGGAAGAGAAATGCATCACCCTCCACTCTGTAATGCAGCTAGTGGTTCAAACACCATCCCATGTGTTCCTCTTTTTGGTGGTCGGTCAACATCCGTGGTACACACTGTGAACACACCTTCTGATATTGCAGTTTCTTATGAACGACCTTTTGAATTGTCCCAATTGATCAAATTCTTTTGCTAGCGAACGTATGCTTCAACAACGGTTCATCTGTACTGCTGCATCAATATTGGCGATGGTTTTTTTTCTGTTGCAACAATATGCGCTTGACCTGGCCGTCGAGGATCTGTCGTGAACTGACGTCCTTTCAGAAACATTCGTGCCCAGTCTGTCACTGTTATCTTCGACACACATTTGTTACCGTACGCTGCCTGCATTCTTCGATGAATGTCCACTGGTCGACATCCTTCAAATGAAAGAAACTGAATCACCGCTCTTTGAGCTTCTTTGGATGGATTTTGGATCAACCCGGCCATTTTCTCAATGGTCAGAAACAGAACCTATGCATCATGGGACAATAAGCACTTGCTCTTTTATTCATTGGTCAGTACTTATCACATGACTATAACATGATCATGTTCAACGTACGCAATTACATGCGGTGCAGCACAAACGGATTTCAAATGAACGTCCCTTATATTATTATTATTTTGCCCGGGAAAATTTTTAGAAATCTACCCAAAGTATTTAAGCATCCTTGCCAGTGCTACGGAGTTCGTGCACTGAGTGAGTTTCTCCAGACTCAGGCTTGAGTAGAGATAGAACAGAGCACTTATGGGTTACACCTGTGTGCCGTGATGTTGATTTTTCGACTAAACTAAACTATTTTTAAAGCGGAAGGTATTCTGTACTGAGAAGATGTTTGAATGGTTAGGGAATATAATTAAGCTTGACATATGCCTTACAATTGTTAGATTTTGAATAAAAATGCCATAAAACATTTAAAAAAAAAAATAATAGGAATAAGAATAATATTTACCATTATAATTCAGGTCTTATTCAGACATGACTGAGCTACCACACAACAGTAAACAAAACTAACTGTTTTCTGTTCACACCGAATGTTGGGCAGGGCTCATGAAACCCGACGCCCCACATTGTGCTAATGGCTTTAGGCAGAGGAGTGCAATTTGGAGGATACAAGCCTTACCTTAGTGTAAGGAAATGCAACCTAGACTAACTGTCGTGACAGGGCAGACCAGGCCCTTGGGTGGCAACTGGTTTAGGATGAAAGCTCCAACAGGAGGACAGTTAGAGCATTGCTTTGCTGATCCAGCAGCATCTGCAGCTTATCTTGTTCCAGAAGTATTGGTTTGATATTTCCTCTTGAGTAAACTAGGCAGGCCGAGAGAGGGATCATGCCACATGAACAACACATGATCTCTAAATTCAACTCAGGCTTTGTGCTATGGAGTGGTATAACTTCATTTTATAAACTATCGTCTATTAAGATTTAAGCACACAGACTAATTTCTATTATTATTTTATTATGTCTTCTATAAGTGTCAAACAATACCTGACCTGTAAAATTAACTTTAAATGATGTCTTACCGGTGAGGTGGTTAATACCTGTACAGCAGTTGTTGCAGCAGCAAATCTGATATACTGGCCATGTTGTGTCTGCAAGTGTTGATGCTGTAGTTGTAATTGCTGCTGCTGCTGCTGCTGCTGTTGTTGTTGTTGTTGTTGCTGTTGTTGTTGTTGTTGAGACTGCTGACTCATCTGCTGAGATATTATGCCACTGTTGTTGCCCATTTGTTGATTCTAGCATCAAAATATAAAATAATCATACAAATAATATTTCTTCACTAAATTAATTCACAGTCACATAAACTGCCGTGTAACTCTTGAGAAATGCATGGAAAAACCAGTAAATAAGTCACAAAATGATGTTAAGATAGCTATGAAATGGTCGTTGGTAGTTTATAAGGGTGTCATTATATGGCAAACCCATCTAGCTTGATGTCTATTGTGGCAGAGAGTTGATGCATGCGTTATGTGCATGCAAATACAAAGTTTCATGGGCGTGTGGAGTTTAAAATGTCAGCCTTACTTGAAGAAAGCACCATCAAAGAACAGCATGCTTTTGTGAGTTTTTTTTTAAAGGCCAGCAGACTTACTGTCAAGGATATATATGTTACCTGTCTATGGCGGCAAGTGTTTGTTGCAAGATGCAGTCCATCCATCATGTGCCATGCAGATAAGCATGGGCAGTCATGTTTTGCCATGTCACTCAATCACCAGAGTCGTGGATCACTCCGTGTTTTTGTCTCAGCCATGCCACGTGGCCAAGCCATCCAGGTATTTACCTCTCAGTCTTCCCCTAGATCTCTTCCCTTCAATCTTGCCAGTTGTCACCACGTTCTCCAATTCATTTCTTCTCATAACAAGCCCCAAAAATTTTGACTGTCTACGTGTAATGTCTCTAATCAGTTTACAATCTTCATTTGTTTCTTGAACAAGACGTGGTATAGAACCGATTTATTGATGATGATGAAGTTGAGCATGAGGTGCAAACATGCCTAAGGCAACAGTCCAAAGACTTCTATATTGCAGGTATTGGGAGATTAATGAAACAATCAGATAACTACATCAGTGTTTACAAAGATTACGTTGAGATATAAGGAGAGATGTAAATACAATAATAAATGTTTTTCACATTTGATTTTCCATATAAATTTGTGTACTTAATATTATATGATTTACTCACTGATTAACCCTTGCATCTTCTTCTTCTTCTACATTCATCCGGAATGTTGTTTTTAAACATAATTGCATTGTGCTTGTTTACAGCAGAGCTGCGATATTTGAACTTTTGGCCGACACCTCCAGCTTCTTCAGGCATTTGTTGACTGGGTTAACCTTCCAGGGTGTTTCGTAGGATGGTTAACTCTCACTGTTGTGTCATCCCCATCCCAGCTGGTCTGTTTAGAACAGCTGAAGACATCCCGGTTAGCCCTCAAGGGAAGGCAGGGGCAGACCATGGGCATTCCCCGCCATCCAAGGAAGGCTTCCATCATTGCAGATGCCAACTACATATCGCTCTGGTACTGGGCTTACCTAAGGAATCGTCATGTCCTGCATATGGTTGTTTGGCCTCACTTCTGTATACTGGGCCTTATGTTCACCACAGGCTGTTCTTCCGGAAACAGGGAGAGATCAGTCTGCAGATGGCATCCACACAGTGAGCTTTCGATTCAGACTTTCCATGTAATGGATTTGCTAGCCAAGCAATATTCCATTTTGTGCCAACGGGATGCTTTTTTCACCTTTGTAACCCTCATATAATCACAGCGATTGATCGACTGAGTCAATCACAGAAATGTAGTGGTCAGAACACATCCTCCCACTGCTGGGGTCTGACCCCAGATCCCTGCTTGTAGACAAGCTCTAACCACTATGCCTGTCAAAAGCATAAAAATAACATGAAAAAGACTGCAGCATACATACCTGGCCTCTAACTCCTTTTGCCCTGGACATCTTTCCCATGACAGGTCCATCTTGTCTGCCAAGAGTAGTCTGTGTGTTGCTAGACATGATAATTTTCTGCCGATCGTCCTGGGTCACTGTGATATTATGAATCTTCATTGGGCCCAATTTTTCAACCTGATAATCACACGAGACAAAGAAAATATTAATAATATAGCCCTATCTTTCTCAGAGTCTATCACAGCCACTCCCTCATTATCCCAGGGAGGCACAAGAAAATAAAATATAATACCCCGCAGCACTGGAGGTAAGAATGAGCGATCTGATGCACACTTTGCGGGTGTAGAGCAACAATGACTGACCTTCATGAAGTTGTATATCTGTCCAATCTCACCGGACCACCCCAACCACCAACTTTAAACTCTATAGTTCTTTTTGGCTTTGGCATATTTCATTACAGTCTGGTGATTGTAGCACAAAAGATTTTGTTGTTATTTATACAGTGCTGTTAAAATGACTTTAAATAGACACAAACTTGATATATATTCATTACAAGACTTTTGAACAAACGAATATGGATTAGACCATCATTGACTTAGGTTGGCAGGCTGAGCAATGGTATATAATTAAAACATTTTACAAATTTGTTGATGCCTTGTGACTGTCTGAAGGACAAATCTTATAGATAAATTACAATGAAATTTTATACTTCTGGTAAACAGATTACACTTTTGGTAAACAGGTTATGTTTCTATTAAAGTATATGTCATCACCATCATCATGGTCATGTTTCACCAAATCACTTGATCACCGGAGTCGTGGACCAGCTCTGTGTTCTTGCCTCGACCATGCCACATGGCCAAGCCATCCAAGTGTTTACTTCTCTGCCTTCTGTGTATGTCTCTGATAAACAGATTCTTCTTCTTCAGCAGTTCCGAGCCATTGAGGTTCTTTGCTGCAGATACAATCCGTCTCCATTCAGTCTCTCTGGTTGACCTTCTCTTGCCAGTCGTTGATTCCAAGTGCTTGTAGGTCTGTATATATATTATCTCTCCACCGTCTTCTTGGTCTACCTCGGGGTCTACGGTCATTTATTTCCTGAGTGTAAGCGAGTTTTGTTTCCCTATTATCTTCCATTCTTTCTATATGCCCCAGCCATTGTAGTCTATTAGCCTTCATGATACCAGTGATTAGCGGGGACTTAAACAGATCATAAATGTCTTTGTTACTTCTTCTTTTCCACTCTCCACTTTGTGTATCCCTAATGGGTCCAAAGATGCGTCTTAAAACTTTGTTCTCAAAGGTTTGTAGCAAGGCTTCGTCTCCTTTCGTTGTACTCCAGGTTTCAGAGCCATACAGCACAACTGGTCTGATCAGTGTTTTGTATATTGTGATCTTGGTGTTACGAGATAGCGCCTTTGATTTTAGTAGATGTTGTAGTGCATAGTATATCTTATTTCCAGAATTGATTCTAGTTTGTATTTCTTCCCTTATGATGTTGGAGCAGTTGAAGATTGTACCCAGGTATTTGTATGTTTCCGTTCTTTTAATGGTCATATTATCTATTTGTATGTGGCCAGAGTTTTTAGCCATTCCTTCTCTTGAAATTACCATATATTCTGTCTTATCTTGGTTGATAACCAGCCCCATCTGTTGGGCTTTTTCCTTTAAGTGAGTCAATATTTCAATGTCTTTTGTTCATTTTCCCCTATAATATCTATATCATCTGCATAACCAAGCAGCTTGGATGTTCCTCCAATATCACATTCCTCCTTTACCCTCCTTAC
>JACEFZ010017775.1:0-20000 GCA_014155875.1 Cepaea nemoralis
TGAAGTTCCACCTGTAAATGGGATAGGTTTCCCCTGCTCGTCGGTTATAAGAAGTTCAATCGTGTCAAATGAAAATCGACTGAGGGGTACGTAATGTGGCTTGTCATACATCCTAAATACCGAGGTGGTAGATCTGTCTAGAACAGGTAGTGTCCTCGGTAATGGTACCATCACATCACCAACCACCCGCGAGGTGAAAATATCGGAATAGACGAAGACATTTTTTGTGCCCTGGTCTACATCTACTTCACCCACACCAGACAGACTGGGTTCCGCCCTCGGTGACATGTGTCGAGGGAAACTGTAATATTTCTCCCAAACTTGTCACTAAGTCTAACTTCAGCCCCTTGTTCATATAATTGGAAACGAGCCTTATTCGAAATATCGTTATAAGAGAACATCATTCGGTTATGTTTCTTGTAAGTCATCATCGAGACGCAGCCATTGCAGTTCATTGATAAATCTCTCAGCTTCGAAAAGCAATCTATTCAATTCACCAATGAATTTTTCTATTGATTTGTACAGACCAGGCGTCAGCGTAATCGTCATCGGTGGTTCGTCTAGGTCTAGAGGTGGAAAGTACTTTATCCACACCTCATCTTTCAAAATATTAAAATAGGTATTGGGAAACTGAATATCGACCAAACCAACTTCGTACTGCGAGGTGAGCTCAATAGTTTGTGGTAGTTTGACAAAGAATGTCCGGCGTTATTTTGGGGTATATTTGTAACGACGCATTACTCGTCAGTGTCACGTAGAAACTCATCTTAGTCTATTCGAGGTCTGAATGTTTCCTGATTCGAAAATGTAAAGTTAGTACTGAAGTCCCATCGTTGAATGAGAGTGTTTTACCCGTATCGTCAGTTAAAAGTATTTCCACCGTGTCGAAGGAGAATCGACTTAATGGTACATAATGTGGCTTATCATAAAGACGAAACACTGAAGGTGACAGTCGGTCCAATATAGGAACAGTCCTTAGTAAAGGAACCATGACGTCTCAACTGGTCTCGCGGCTACGAGATCGGAATAGACGTAGATATTTTTAACTTCGTTATCCATCTCTAATTCTGTATTACCGTATAATAAGACACTATCGTCTGATAGAGTCGAGCTGGGAAAACCCAATATATTCTTCAATCTGTCACTAATTTTTGCCTGGGCGCCTTTTTCAAATATTTTCAACCCGACTTGTTTCCAAGGTGCACCTAGAATGAATTTGATGTTTACTTTCTCGTCTAGTTGGGTTTCTACACACAACTTATTCAATTCCTCGATGAAAGTTTCAGGGCTGCTGAACGGACCCGGTGGACATACAAGGGTTATAGGTTCCATACCACTACCTTAGGTGGAAAGTATTGGAACCACAATTTCACCAGGCAAACCTTTAAAAATACGAATTGGGGAACTGAATCTCGACCAGGCGCACTTCGTTTTGGGTCGTTACATCAATGGTCTGCGGCAACTTGACAAAAAGTGACCGGGTTGGTTGTTGGAAATACCTTTGGTCCAGAATTACTCGGTAAAATTTTACGTAGAAACTCATCGTTTTTCTAATTTAGGATTAGGTAGCATATAGCCCAAACAACTACTCATTAGACCCACCCACAACTTGCCGTCTGGTGCGTCTGCGCTGCCTTTGAGTCAGATTGAACAAAGACACGGCAATTACGGCATATATAACCACCATTTGACACAGAAATACAATCTCTGGCCTCGGTACACGTTGTCCAAAGAATGACCAGATCGATGTTCTTTCCCCCTCTGTCGGTTGAGGGCGCACCCCCATAGTTTCCACCCTGTCTTCACTCACACCACTAGTCTCCATAACTAGCTAGTTGCGTGTCAGCTATCCAACTATTGAATGAATTGGATAACCAAACCACTTCACTACATACTCTTTCCCACCACCACTCCTGGGTCTTTCTTGTAAGATTGTTTCGATACCTACACTTGCTTGTCTCCAACTAGTTTTTATTTCTTCTCTGTAGAACGAGCCCCTTTTGTTCCTCTCCCGAATCGTCTTTTACCACATAGGTCACTGGACTGGTCTGGTTTATGCGACTGACGGTAAACAATTCTTCTGTCCACGAGGGCATATACCCTTTTTAAAAGTTGTTTGGGTTAGAGCCCAGTCTGACTCGATCCCCAGGTGTAAAAATGCACTTTTTCCGATACGTATTTCGGCTTATACAAGTTATTCCACACCTCTTCTTGATTACTATAGTTGACTTGCACAGGGGCCATGCGAATACTTCTGTGATACGAACCATTGTAGTTCTGGATCAATTTATCTATCACGTCGACGTAGCGCAGTGTTTGGTCTTGGTGAAATAACGCCACTTTTTTTTCTTTCAGGGTTCGATTAATCTTTCCACTATCGTGCCTTCAAAATCTTCATTCTCGGTGGTAAAGAAGTGCCACCTCGACTTTCAAAAATTTTAAAAAGGTCCGATTAACGAATTCCGAACCTTTATCGCTCTGAAAATTTATCGTTGGCTATCACCAAAGATTTTACTCATAGCCACCACCAGAGCTTTCCCTGTTTTCTTCTGGATCGGGATAGCCCAAGCATATTTACTAACCACATCAATACAATCACTAGGTACGCATCCATCGTTGTATCTTTGTAATAGTCTCATATCTATCAAGTGGGCTTGAAATTGGTGATTTATACCACCGTTATGGTCTGACGTCTCTGGAAGCGGCGACGGATGGGTTTTTTGTAACGTGTAGGTATCCTGATGACGTAACCATTTATCTATTTTCTTCAGGTTAGTATTTTTTTTTAAGGCGGCGGCTCCACCATACCCCCCGGCTTCTTAGGGTCATAGTAATTTTTCTTAATTGGGCGGCCATTTTTGCCACTTGGGGGTAGGTATCCTAGTCTTCTTCTTGCTTCGCCGAGTTTGTAAGGTGGTTGGTCTCGACAATTTTGTGCTCGACTACTTGAGCCGGTTGAATAGGTGTTGGTTAAGAGGGGTTGGTTGAAGAGGTGTCTCGGCTACTGCTGTCGGTACACTGGTGACTTCAGGTTTTTTTTCCTTGATATCTACTAGTCCCAGAGGCTTGTGTCTGTACTGTTCGAGTCGATTCAGATACCTCTGTAGTGTTTGCTGATAGGCTCTGGCCTTGTCACAGGTGGTAGACTTCTGTTTCCAGGACTTGTTGCATCTGCGATCCAAAACCTGTAGACTATCATTTAATGTGCCGGGTGGTAATAGGGGTTTTTTTAGCAACCGGGGATCGATCAAAATCATCTTCTTGGCCATTACAAACCCACCCGCTTTTCAACAATTTAGTATGGGGCCTAGTAAGGCGCCTATGAAACCACCTTGGTGTAGAATCTCTTTCCCTTTTTTTGAGCGATAATTTCTTATGAGTGAGTGCTCTCAGACTGTCTTTGTGTCGTTCAGACGCTTCTTCTGAGCTGGTGTCAGGGGAACATTACCTTTTAAAAAGTTGTGACAGCATTCACAAATTGATTGGACGAGATCCGGGAAGCTGATTCATTACTGCCTTCACAGTGCTGGGTTGGTCTGACCCAAGAACCGTTACATACCCCCATTACGTTTAAGTCTTAGACATGTTATTTGGGGACGTAGACGACTTGATGCTGGTCGGGAATATATGACTTCGTAACGGAGATGATCCGGTGTTTTCCTGTCGCAGGTCAAATAAAAATACCCGTGTGGAGCCGATGTCGCGTCCTTTACAACTCTCTTGGACATATGACACAGGGCCTGGATACATCTTTTTGGGCCCAGTTTGGTAATCTGAGCCCCTCTCGAGGATTCTTAAACACCACTAGGTAGGCGAATTCAGACTGATAGTTCTTTGTTCTTTATTCTTACCAATAGGTTCTGTACTATATACATAAAACCCGAGTTGCGATGATGACTGCCTTTAGTAAATAATTTAGTCACCTGTCATTTGTCTCAACATTAATCATCTATGACTACTAACCGACGTCTATCCCCTGTCCATTTTCCATATCCGGCAGACCTTCATTAAATTGAAACCCTTCATAGTTTCGTAGATGGGTTCCATTCCCCATAGCACCATATAATTTCCTCTGGAAGGGGGTCTACCATGGCTGGTAGATGGGTCAAGAACCGTTGGACAAAGACGGTTTTACCACTCCCCGTTGGGGCCCGCAATCAAAGCCCTAAAAGGATGTTTCCCCCTAGGATCCATGAAATTAATAAACAGCTACCTACTCGCATTGGGGTTTATAAAACGTATCGGGTGATATTTTAACCATTTGACCACCAAATGCACGCCATGGTCTCTGGTAGCTATTGGTTAAAAATGAGGACCCAAAAGTCACTTGATACAAATTCCCCGAGGGGGTGATATGGCGTTGACTATTATTAGTTCCTACAAGCCCACAAAGACCCAAAAACTCAGGTTTGTCGCTTGTAGTCAGATAGCCAAACCCAAAATATGTTTATTTACGAACTAGAAGTCTGTTCAAGCCCGAACACGTTTTCCCAGTCTTTGTTTCAATCGCTGACGAAGTTTTGCCGATAACGTCATCAATTACGGGAGAATAATGATGGTTTTTACACTTGGTATGCGTCGGGTAAACATCTGGTTATAATTCTTACAATACAGACGTGAGTTCCAGGGCCTGGAGAAAACTTCGCTAATCTGTAGGCACTATATGACTGATAAAAATACATCGTTGGTACTGGGAGGGGGATGGCGTAATTTCTATTCTTGGGGTTTCAAGCATCAGTTGAAAAAATACATAATACATTTCAGTTGTGTTTTTTGTTTCATTGTCTGTCAGTGTTGATTCTCTCGGGAAAAGACAACGTCATGAAAACAAAACCACTAAAGAAAATCAAAAAAATCTTGGTTTCAATATTAATTCACCAAAATATGTGTGTTATTCATGAAACTAGTTTATGATATAAGAAAACATAAATGACATACATGATTTTGAAAAAAATATAAAAATGAAATTTGGGGGGATGACCTAGACTCTTTCTACAATAATCAAGTCCCTCGGCTCCCTTTGGATCGAAACGAAGCCTTTTTTTTAAATGTTTATACCAATAAAGCCATTTGAAAATGTTTTATTTGTTTCTCTTTTTTATGTTTTTGTTCCTTTGTATATTTTTTCTTCTCTCTCTCCTCTCTCTCCCCCTTTTCTCTTCCCCTCCTCTCTCCTCCCCCTCTCTCCCCTCTTCTCTCCTCTCTCTCTCTCTCTTTCTCTCTCCTCTCTCAAAAAAAGAAGAAGAAAAAAAGCCAGCCACTTGAAAAAACCCAAATATACCACGATGCTCACCCAATTCTAGAAAGGGTTTTAGTGTCCCAAACCCCCGCGTGTTTTAACCGACCATTCGGACTTTTGTGTTATTTTACATGCCTTTGAAATGAAGGTACCGAAATACCATCAATTAAAAGCGAGCAAACGAAAACAACCTTGTGATTCCTGAGCGCTCTCCTTTTCCTGTGCTCGCGCGGGGCGAGTTTATCATATAAGAACCATTTTACCAGTCTCATGGTAAATAGTAACCGTCTTTCTCGTTTTTGTATACTTGTGTGTGCGCGGTTGTGTTTGAGTATCGTGTTTTTGTATGGATGTTTGTTTGTTTCGTTATACTTGTGTGTCTGAATGTAGACGTATAGGCGTTCCTGATTGTATGATTGATGTCTGCTGTATACTTGTATGGATGTCTTTGTGGTTGTATGTGTTTTTGTATTTGTTATAGACAACGAGGCTCAGTGTAGATGATTACGATGATATATGGCCTAGAGGAACAGTTCAAGTACCTGGAACCGTATTGACAACTGATGATCTGATCAGGATAGCCTTTCCTTTCTTCCGGCGTCGTGTTCTGCGGGCCCGCAGGCACCGTCGGCGACAGCAACCACTGACACCCCCACCCTCACCACTACTGCTAAGATGGAGTCCTCCATACATCACCCCACCCCACCCAGTCAGAGTTAGATCACCATCCCCTCATTATATTACTAATCCCACACCACCCCACCAGGCTCCTCCACCTCAACCGGCCCTCCAAGTCTACGTCGAGCCAACACCTTAGTTTTACCAGACCCCTCTATAACACCACCCCGGCGGCCTCTTTTATCCATAAGACGGGAGAATGCATTCGTATTACACCACGACCCTGATTGTTTCATTGTTGAACCCATTCCCCCGCTAGTAATAATTACCATCGATTAATTCATAGGTGATTGTACTATTCGTTTCCATTCACCTTCTATTATTAATAACCACAGGCCTCTACAGGACCAGTCATCTATCTACCACCTCCCTCTGATCCCTTGTGGGTCGTAAACCCTTTTTAATGTGTGGGTCGTAAACCATTTTTAAATGTAGTTTGATGTTGTATACCAATAAAAAACACTTGAAAATATTTTTTGTTTTTCGTCTCTCTGTTTTACTGTGTCAGACTCCTACGACCCTCTTTTGCTCAGTAACCACCTCTTACATCGTCGAGTATAAAGACGACCCATCACACCCTTGTTTATACATTACTCACCACGCATACTAACACATTATGTCTACGCCACCACCATATATCCAACCCATGAATAGAAACCACGACCCATCACACCCTTGTTTATACATCACTACACCACGCATACTAACACATTCATATACTCCATTCCTTTCTAACCAATATATATATATATATATAACTTACAATCCTTCACACCCTCTCTTTCTATTTCCACTAATTACTTTTACAGAACACCAACCAAAATTTATAACTTACACCCTTCAACCCTTCATCCGTACTCACACCGCCCGCTACCTTAATCACTTTTACAGATTTTCGTTCAGACCAGGCAGCCACCGCCAAACAAAAAATAGACCCGGTTCCCACCAAAACTTTTCCCCTCAGTCCCCCAAGCCGCCCAACTCACCACAAAACTACAAAATATTTCCTTCATAAACCCTATCAGCCGCCAGCCGCCCAAAATATACGTGTGTAGGTCGCATCCTCCACTACTTATAACGATATGTTTCTCTTCGTACGTTGTTTTTTCTGTATGTGTTTGTGTTTGCGTCTGTGTGATTGTCGGTGTGTGTGTGTGTGTGTGAGTGTGTGTGTGTGTGTGAGAGAGAGAGATAGAGAGATTGGGTGCCTTACTATGTGTTTACGTCTCATTTACTCTCTATGCTTTCATAATAATGCCACTATTTTCATCTCAAAGACCCACGTCGGAAAAGCCGGATCACTTGAACACGTAATCACATTATCTGAAACGCTAACGTACATTATACATCCCGTTTACATACTGAAAAAGCATATACAGGATACGGCCTGTTTGTGTAACACAGACATACATGATCCACTGCCATGTTTATCAAGACATCTATTTATAGCCATTTGCGGTCGTCGTAAATAATAACGGATCATTATTACATCCTGGTAGGAGTACTGGGCATATGGTGCTTTACTGCTTATGCCATTTTCTGATACGCATTGATGATGGGTCGACCTAGGAGCCAGGTCAAGTTTAAACAACCGTCTCAATGCTAATTCGAATCACTGACCACCAGGAGGGCAGGCAAGCTTGGTCGTGGTATTGTAGCGATAAATGCTTTCGTGCACTAACAGACTGGATCGTAGCTGAAACAGCCAGCTAAGAAGAAGAGAATGTCACCTCTTTGAAAGATATACACTCATAATGTTTAATAAATGTTATGACCCCACATTGACCTTTGCTGGGAAACCTCAGTCCGAATGTGTTAGTAACTGTCTGTCGTGTGGGTTCCAATAATTAGTTATTAGCGTCTCTCTGTTTTTTGTATTAGATTTCCAGCACTTTTATGTTAGATTCCAGTTTCTTCCGCATCTGTTTTCTATCGTTGATATATTATTAGGTCACTATCGTTCCTCTATAAGGTTTCCATTGTTGTTGTGTTAGGGTAACATTGTGTCTGTGCTTTGTTTATCATTTTTATTAATGATGTTACCATTGTTTCTGTATTATGTGTGCATAGTTTATGTATTAATGTATCATCATTTCCCTGTTGTGTTCACATAATTTATGCAGTAGTTTACGATTGTTTCGGTGTTAGGTTCACAGTTTCTGTTATAGTTTAGCATTGTTTCTCTGTTTGGTACACATCGTTTCTGTAATACCTCACTATTGTTTCTTATTACGCACACATAGTTTATGTAATAGAATACCACTGTTTCCCTATTAGGACCACGTAGTTTCTGTCTCATCTCATCATGTTCCTCTTGCACCTTGCGGTGTCGAGGTGAAGTATAAACAGCGAGAGAGTGCTCGCTCATGGGCTTCATGCATCGATATTCCCATGGACTCTGTTATTCCCTGCGTCTATCGTTTACGTGGTCGGCCTCTTCCTCTGCTTCCCTCTGGTCTGTACATCATTGCTTGTTGTGGTATACTTGTAGTTGGTAACCTACTTGCATGGCCAAACCATTTGGCTTGCTGCCTCCTAATAAAATCTAGCGCAGCTATAACCCCACTTTAGTCCTGATTTCTTCATTTCTGATCTTATCTCTTCTTGATACATTGAGTATTCTTCTCAGGAATCTCATTTCTGTTGTTGTCATTTTTCTTGTCACTTTTTCTGTCATTGTCCGGTTTTGGCATTGAAGATTTTGTTGTAAAGTGCTTTCTTATTAGTTATTGGTACATGTTTGTTCTTTAGCATTGGTGCCTTTTGTGCAATGAGTTGGTTTGCCTTATTGCATCTATTTTCGATCTCCTCTTTTGATTTAACATTTGATGATATTATACTTCCTAGGTACTTGAAACTCTTTACTTGTTTCAAAGGATGTTCACTTAGGTGAATTGTTGTTTTTTTTCTTCTTTAGTTATAGTCATTACCCCTGTTTTACTTGTGCTAATTTTCATATTATGTACCTACACATTTAGTTTAGACTATTCATGTGGTCTTGTAATTCAGCTTCTGATTGTAGTTTATGTTTCCCTGTTAGGTCCACACAGTTTCCTGTAATAGTTTACCATTGTTTCCCTGTTATGACCACATGGTGTATGCAATAGTCTACCATTGATCCTATCAGGTCCATATAGCTTCTGTAATAGTCTACCATTGTTTCCCTATTAGACCCACACAGTTACTGTAATAGTCTACCATTGTTTCCCTATCAGGTCCACATAGCTTCTGTAATAGTCTACCATTGTTTCCCTATTAGGCCCACACAGTTACTGTAATAGTCTACCATTGTTTCCCTATCAGGTCCACATAGCTTCTGTAATAGTCTACCATTGTTTCTCTATTATGTCCACACAGTTACTGTAATAGTCTACTGTTGTTTCCTATCAGGTCCACATAGCTTCTGTAATAGTCTACCATTGTTTCCCTATTATGTCCACACAGTTACTGTAATAGTCTACTATTGTTTCCTATCAGGTCCACCTAGCTTCTGTAATAGTCTACCATTGTTTCCCTATCAGGTCCACATAGCTTCTGTAATAGTCTACCATTGTTTCCCTATTATGTCCACACAGTTACTGTAATAGTCTACCATTGTTTCCCTATCAGGTCCACATAGCTTCTGTAATAGTCTACCATTGTTTCCCTATTAGGCCCACACAGTTACTGTAATAGTCTACCATTGTTTTCCTATCAGGTCCACATAGCTTCTGTAATAGTCTACCATTGTTTCCCTATTAGGTCTCTGGTGAGCGTGAGAGATGGTGAAACATGACCGCCCACGCGTATCGGCATGATATGTGATGATGATTATAATGGTGATGATGATGAATGTGCCTGCATTAACTTACTTTCGTCTTTGTATTGGGTTGCCATTGTTTGTGTGTTCTATTACCTTTCTGTACTAGTGCATTATCGTTTCCGTTTTTTTATTTAAGGTTACAGTCCTTTCTGTATTATTTATCATCGTGTGTGTATTTTTTATCATAGTACATGTATTAGTTATGATCGTTTATGTATTATGTATGATAATTTTTTTGTATTATTTTTCATCATTTATATATTGTTTACCATTGTTTGTGTATAATATGTCATGTCTTTCGTATTATTTATCAAAGTGTCTCTATTATAAAACATAGTTTCTGTAAGTTATCATCATTTCTGTATTCAGCAACAAAGGCTCCTTTTGTCTTTACAGGGCACAGCACAGTAAGCCAGTCGAGGTAACTGTGACTAGACGCGTGTCTGTCGGTCCGGTGGTCACGTGTTAGAATGCTCCTCCAGGGCGGAACTGTTAAGTGCAAATTCTGCCTTGGCTCTCAGGTCGATCCAGTCTAAAACAAGAACTAGGAAATGTTTTGGGAAATAAAGTCGGCTGGCGTGATAACAACTACGTCACCCATCGAGTGTTGATTTGTCTATATCAAATGGGGCTACCATCATAATCCCAATACATGTAATGGTGTGGAAATGGGTCTTTTGATAAACTTGTTTTAAATCACAAAACGGACACCTACTTACACTGGCAACGTTATGGGTGCTGAAGTATGAGGACATTGTCAAATCCAGTTTGATGTGGAATGCAAGGAGAAATTACGTTATTTATTTCCAAACACTCATCATCATATCCGTAAAAGAAACACATTGATTTGATACTAAGGTCCGCAGGCCATCAATCTGTGTGAACAAAAGAAGAGAACGATGAGCATGTAGTGCAACGAGTAGTAGTTGTTGAGTTGAGTTGAGTTAAGAACCAACATCACTGCACTCAGGATATTCCCATACGTGCTCCGTCCTTTCGTTCAACAGCCAGCGAAGAGTCAAACTACTAATCGTTCCCACCGCTATCTAATTGATTGATTGATTGATTGATTGATTGTTTTATTTAGGAACCGACATCACAGTATTCGGGGCATTCCCATAAGCGCTCCGTCCCCATCCTCAGCAGCCAGCGATGAGTTCCAACACTAATAGTACCAGTAGCAATCTGATTATATGTCCGTCTCGCCTTTCCTCTGAGCGTTGATCGTCGGCAGAACCCCTCGTCACCTCTCGCTGTCGCATTCTTGCCAGACCATGGTGATCCATTTGCTCCTCCGAGGTGTACACATGCTCCCACAAGGTCGCAACCACATTTGCTTTGTCATGCATCAATACTCCACCAAGTTTTTCCGAGCCAGCCAATCTGTCCGCCTGTTCATTCCCCAGCACACCAGCATGCCCCGGAGAAAAGATCCAGACGATGCTTGTCACCCGTGACTTCCGAAGCGAAGCAAGCCACTCTGCACGAAGCTTGCCTGTCTTCACCCTACTCAGCATGCTTTCTGAGTCAGTTACAATCACGATGTGTGTGTGTATCGTATTCTCCATCCAGCGGAAAGCTGCACTGACCGCCTCCACCTCCATTCTTAAGCTAGATGTTGTGGTATCATATGCCAGGCTCTCCTGCACCAAACGTCGACCATTGGCTTTTGCTAAGAACCCCCAGGCACTTCTCCTACCTCTCAACACCGACCCATCTGTGTAGATAATCACATCACCTGAGCGAGCATTATCCTGAATTAGTTGCTGGATTTCCACTTCCGTGGCCCCTGCTGGCCACTCCCTGCACTCCCGGCTCAATGTGATTATAACTCTGCACAAGTCTGACTGCTCCGCTGACACTCTGACCCACTCTTCTCCTCTCCTAATGTTCTCCAAGGGGCACACCTGCCTGATCGTATCCTCCGCCTGAGCCATCCATGATTTCCCTCTTATCAGTCGCTGACCCTTAACGGCGTCCAGCGCCTCATGCAACGGGTGATCTGTGTCTGCAGCTACTCTGAGGTATGCCTTCGCCTGCATCACCTTGAGCCTACCTGCAACAGACGGCAAACCAAGGATGTAACGCATACACACTAACTGGGGTGTCTCTGGTGCATCCCAGAATGACTCGCATCACTTCGTTCTGTAAGCGCTCTAATTTCACCAGCTGACTCTTTGAGACAGTGAGCAGTCCTAGTCCATAATCAATCACTGAGAGGATCAAGTGCTGGTATAGTGTGAAAAGCATTCTCTGCTCTGTGTCCATTGCAGCCATAGTTTTAAGTGCATTGAGTCCCTTTTGAGACCTTGTCACAACCGTCTCCACATGGTCCTTGAAGGACAGGCTCCTGTCAAATGTGATTCCCAGATACTTCAGTTTGTTCTCTCTGTTGACGCTTCTACCATCTATCGTGAGGCTTGGGACATCAGCTCTCACAATCCTGTTGTCCAGAGAGCACCACAAAACAGCTGCCTTTTCTGGGTGGATGACAGCACTCATTTCAGTGCACCAGTCAATCACATTGTCTACTGTTGCCTGTAGCTCCTGGGCTGTTTGCTCCCTATCTCTCCCCTGCCTATATGCAAGAATATCATCTGCAAATGTTAGTATCCTTCCAACCCCTGGTGCTTCTAGGTTTGCAATCTTGCTCGTATACACATTAAAGAGCACCGGTGAGATTGCTGATCCCTGTGGCAGTCCCGGGGTTAAAATATGTGGCTCTGAGGTCCATGCACCCAGACGGAGAGCAACCCGGCGAGAATGTAGGACGGCTGCTATCCAGTTCACCAACCAGGGATTGACCCCCTTCTCCATCAGTACGGTCATCAAAATATCATATCGAACTCTATTGTATGCATCCTCGAGATCAAGCGCTACCGCCATCGTTTCCTGTCTACTGTGGAACCCCTCATTAACATCAAAGGCAAAAGTGGCTGCATTTGACCAGGTATCTTTTCCTGGCCTGTAGCTCCCCAGGCCTCTTAGAAGAAGCTTCCCCCTTTCCAAGAACTCTTGCAGCTTGACAGCGACTATCTTCTCTAGAACCTTCCCAAATGTATTTTGAAAGGTGATGATCCTAAAGCCACTAAGTTTTGAATGATCCTTGAATGGTTTTGGGAGATAGCTGTGCACCCAATCCTGCGGTACTGATGCTGTCCTAATGCTCTGGTTAAAGCAGTCGGTCATTTCCTTCAGGTCTGCATCGCTCAAAGCCTTCATGTGGCCATACCTAACCCCATCGGGCCCTGGTGCCGTGTCGTTTGCCTTTTTCAAAATATGTTTAACATCTTCAACCCGCATGATGTCTTCATAATGCATATTCTTCATGGTGCCAGATAATTCCTCTCTAACTGCATCTCTGGTGTCCGCATCATTATGATTAGTCTGCTCTAAAAATCTCTGGCGAAACGCCTCCCCTTTCTCTTTGTCTGTTGTCACGCTCACACCATCATCTCTATCAATTGTTCCCACTGTCATAGGCCGATCTTTTCTCTGCATTTGCATTTGTCTGTGCAGTTTCCAGAATTTTCGCAGTGTTTTATCACCTCCAATCTCCTTCATGAAATATTTCATTTTGCGTTTTTGGCCTCTGCAGCACAGCGCTTGAAGACCTCCAACTTGTCTTTCTTGACATTTTCCGCGATGTCCACTTCCTCTCGTGAGCTTCGGAGTGTCTGTCGCACTTTCCTTAGCTGCTTCACTGCAGCTCTCTTTGCTTTCAAAGCCTGGTCTACTTCTGGGGTCCACCATGGGGGATGCAAATAAGGAGTTTTAACATTCCTGTTTCAAGCCCGCTGTCTGAGGCGTCCAAGAAGGCTATCGGTCCTCTCATTCCGGAAGGTCTTGCGCGCTCTCCCAGCCTTAACGTACCTGGCTTTAGAGATCAGGACTGAACATGGCAAGTGATCACTCCCATGGTCATTCAAAACAGTCCACTTTACATCAATGACTGCAGACTGGGAGACAAGTGCCAAGTCAATAGCCGTGTCTGCATCGCCAGGCCTCATTGCCATTCTAGTCGGCCTACCATCATTTATGCAGACCACATCGGAGTCCACCATGGCATCCGCAAGGGCAATTCCCTGTCGGTTTTCTCCACTACTGTCTCAGTCTCTATTCCTCGCATTGAAGTCTCCACATATGAGTAGCCTATCACCTGGTAATTCCTCCAATTCCTTAAGCCAGTCCCAGTGTTCCTTTCTGACAAAACAGTCCACTGTAGCATATACATTTATTATGTTCCAACTTAAGCCACCAATCTCCATTTGTATACCCTGGACCTCTCTTGCACTCAAGTCAAGTACCACATGCTTCACTCCTTTCTTCACCAGCAGACCTTGCCCATGTCTCTTCTGCCCAGTAGGGTTTATATAACTGGCGTACCCAGGGCAATGGTATTTGTCTGTATTTAGCTCCTGGAGCATGAGGACATCAAAATCATATATAAGCCTCTCCAATACAGGACCTCTCTGCCTGGCACTACGACAATTCCAGTATCCCACTCTTACATGGTTGAAACCTAGTCTCTCCACTTTTCGTCTTGTTCTCCTGGCGCCTGCCCTCCTATTTCTATGTCTTCTTCTCACACCATTTCCTCGTCTTCTCCTCCTCACTCTCTCTTCGCTAGCCTCTGAAAGATGTGTCAAGCGCAGAGCACGTGCTCCGTAGCTCCGGCGACGATTCCCGTGTTGAATTAATTCCATAAGCAAAGTTTGGATATTGCAGGAAATAAACGGTCGCCCTAGCATTGCCTGCTTGCTAGGGAAGAGGCAGGGGATGTCCCGCAGGAGTCCATACGCCTGGTGCCGCCCCACACGCCTGCCAGACGTCCAACGTTCACGACCAGTTTACCCATAGCCATCCAGTTGCTCAGCACGCTGGTCCACCTTGAACTTGGGGGTTTATATTTGGAGTTTTCCGTCTCCTAGATGGATCTGCTGTCCAAAGCTAACAGGTTCCACCTACCCTGGGGAGGGGTTAGAGCGCCCCTGACTCGCTTGGCAGGCACGTCTCCGAGCATATGGGGCAATTTCTAAGGAACTCAGAACCCACCCTGAGATCCTGCCTCGCCCTCTGTGCCCACCGCCAGTTGGTCCGCGGCTGCTTATTGGGTATTCGCAGCTAACCTCTATATCTAGAGGCCGTTCCACGATCCGCCACCTGTGGACGCGCTGGGTTGGGGATGGTCGCCCAGACTGCTACATGATTAAAAGTGCTGGTCTTCCCTCTCAGTTTTGAGATTCGTCCAGAACCCCTGCCGATCCTCCGCAATCTCATTCTTTCCACACATGGGTTCTCAATCTGTTCCTCCGCTTTCTCCACCTTGTCCCACAAGCTCCATGACCACCTCCCCCTTGTCCATAGGCAATCAGCCGCCTAGATTTGCATTCCCTGCTAGCCTATCAGCCTGTTTATTCCCCCCCCCCCCTCACCCCCACATGGCCAGGGCAAATTAACCACAAACAATTCTCACAATCTGTGACCTCTGAAGCGACGAGAGCCATTCCACACAAAACATTCCTTTCTCCACCTTACTAAGCATACTCGTTGAATCCGTAATGAATACAACGTGTGTTGCAGTAGTCTCCTCTAGCCAACAGAATGCCGATGTCACTGCCTCCACCTCCATTCTAATGTTGGAGGTCGTAGTCTCATTTGCCAGACTCTCCTTTTTCAAGACTCTTCCATTAGCCTTTGCAATAAAGACCCAACTACTACGTCTGTTTCTCACCACTGATCCATCGGTGTAGATGACCATGTCACCTTGATGTGTGTTGCTCTGGATCAGCTGTTGCACTTCAAACTCAGTGCGGCCCGCTGCCCATTCTCTGCACTCACGACCCAGTGTTATTATTGCATTGTGCCAGTCCGTCATGTCTTCCAGAACTTCTACCCACTCTCTTCCACGATTGATGGTCTCTAGATCACACACCTGACGTATAGAAAGTTCTGCCTGTGCCATCCAGGACCTGTCTCGTCTTAGTATATGACCCATGACCATATCCATGGCTGCGTGCAGCGGGTGATCCCTAACTGCAGCAACTCTCAGGTACCATTTGGCCTGAAGGACCCTATGCCTATCCGTCATTGCTGATAGCGCCAGGATATGCCTCATACATATAATTGGCGTGTCCTTTGTGCACCCCAGGATTAACCTTTCAGGCTGGCTCTTTGATACTGTCAGCAGCCCCAAACCATATTCAATGACATAAATTATTAACTGCTGAAAGAGCCTGTACAGCATCCTCTGGTCTACCCCGTTTGCTGCCATGGCCTTCAGTGCATTAAGTCCCCTGCCAGCCTTCACCTCCAGAGACTCCACATGATCCTTAAAAGACAAACACCCTGTCAAAGATGATACCCAATTACTTCAATTTACTCTCTCACTAAAGAGGACGTCCATTCTACATAATACCTGGGACATCCGCCTTAACGAATCGGTTATCCAGGGAGTACCACACAACCGATGCCTTGTCTGTGTGTATAATGGCCCCTGCATCCCTGCACCACTCTTCCACCCCATTCATTGCCACCTGTAAGTCTTTCGCCAAACTGGCCCTGTCTCTGCCCTGTATGTACACCAGCACATCATCTGCAAATGTCAAGATTCTACCCACACCTGCGATTTTGCTGGTGTAGACATTAAAGAGCAATAGGGACAAGGCAGATCCTGTGACAACCCAGGTGTAATAATACATGGGACAGAAGTCCAGGAACCCATGCGCAGTGCAACCTTACGCTCATAAAGGACTGCCGCAACCCATCTAACAAGGCAAGGGCAGACCTCCATGTCCAACAGTGTGTATATCAAACGATCATACATGATCCTGTTATACGCATCCTCCAGGTCAAGAGCTATTGCCACTGTCTCCTGTTTATCCTCGAAGCCCTTGTAGACATCAAATGCAAAAGTTGCAGTATTGGCCCAGGTGTCCTTCCCAGGCCGGTAACTCCCGAGTCGTTGGGGAAGCAGATTACGACTTTCAAAATGTCCCTGGAGCCTGCGTGCTACTATCTTTTCGAGGACTTTGCCATACGTGTTTTGCAGGGTTATGATTCGGTATCCATTAAGTCTGGAGTGTTCCTTATCTGGCTTTGGGAGTGGGACCAGGTAGCTATGAAGCCAATCGTGGGGTATTTCCGCCGTAATGATGCTTATATTTAAACAAAGAGCCATCTCTTCCAAGTCACCATCATGTATGTTATTCATATTGGAGTACCTCATCTCATTCTGACCTGGCGCTGTGTCTTTAGCCCGCTTCAGTACCCGTCTAATATCCTCTATCTTGCTGATCCGTCTGTTTTAAAAATCGTGCAAGAAAAGCCTCCCCTTTGTCCTTGTCAGTTGTCATAGGTCTGTTGTTATCATCATAAACGGTACCATGTGTTCCAGGCATCGCCTGTCTCTTCATCTGCCGGTGCAGCCTTCAGAACTTTCCCAGTGTCACATCCGCACCGAATTCATTGATAAACTGTTACCACTTCATCCTTTTTGCCTCTGCTGCCTGGAGTTTAAAATTTTGCATCAACCTCTTCCAATTATGTGTCATCTGAATTGGTTGTTCTCCGCAACCTCTGCCAATTCCTTATGGCCGCCCGCTTCTCCCTCCATGAATTCTCCACCTTTGGTGTCCACCATAGTGGTTGAGTGAAAATGCTTCTTGTTGGTTTAGATCTTCCCTGTGATCTAAGGCGCCTTAAGAGCGAAGAGTGGTCGCAATCATAACTGAATGCCCTGCGGGCTCTTATAGCGCTAATTGTACTGGACTTAGGTATCAGCACAGAACATGGGATATGGTCACTTCCATGGTCTATAAGAACGCTCCATTTTATGTCTGATGCCGCTCTTGGAATATAAGTGCCAGGTCGATGGCCGTGTCAGGATCTCTCGGTCTCATTGCTAGCCTGTGGGTGTCTCGTCATTCAGACAGATAAGATCCGTCTCAAGCAGGGCCTCAGCAAGAGCAGTTCCCTGTCTGCTCTCTCCCGACCTACCCATTCCTTGGCACGGGCATTGAAGTCACCACATATCAGATACCTGGTACCTGGGGTGTCCACTGACCCTTTCAACCAGTCCCAACTCTCTCTGCTTACGCAAGATTCCCCACTTACATATATATGTATCAGGATCCAGCTGTATCAGCCGATTTGTATCCGCATTCCCTGCACCTCTTTACTCTCCTGACCCCACCCATTCATATCCAGTATAGAATGCTGTAAACCGTCCTTGACCACCAGAACCTGCCCATGTCTTCCCTGCCCGATTGGGTTAATGTAACATGTATAGCCAGGGCACTTAAAAGAGTTTGTATTCAGTTCTTGTAACATCAGGACATCAAAATCGTAGACCAGGTTCTCCAGTATTGGTCCTCGTTGCTTTGCACTACGGCAATTCCAATACCCAACCCGTACATGTTTGAGTCCCAAACGATCCGTTTTCCTTCTATCCCTTCTGGCTCCAGCCATCTTCTTCCTTTTCCTTCTCCCCTCTCCCCTACCTCTTCTCCTCCGCTTTATTCTCGCCCCGCTGGCTGTTGTCAACGAGTAGTAAACATTTCGAAGATATGTCCAAGCTGAAATGTTGTGGCCATATTAAACGTCACAGTGGCTTAGAAAGGACAGTAGTGTAAGGCGTTGTGTTTTGCAGAAAAACCAAGGGTCGAAGGTAAATGCTAGACACGAAGGACACCTTGGGCATGAGAATGCACGAAGCAGGGGCATTTGCTCAAAACCCAGAACCTTTCCGGCGGCCAGTGGTGAGAGCCACATTCTGCAAAGAATGCTACATTAATGGCTCTTGTGGGGAAAAATGTTGGTGAGACGCGATCACAGAATTACATTTCAGACCTGTAGTCGAGGGAAAACAGTTTTAGAACCACTATGGTGTAGTGAAAGTTTATCTTGGGAAATCAGCTGTCAAGTGTATGTTTGGTTGACTGCTTATATTTCTTAAAAACAATCGACATACATTGTTGTTTGATGAGTCAGAAAAATCTTTGCTGCTATAAACACGCGACATTCTTGGGAATGTGTATCATCTACTTATATTTAATGGAACATTATGTTTTCCACTCTTAACTGAGTAATGTCACTTTTCAGAAAAGCATGGCCGGGCGTTCGGTAGACCGGTCTGGCACATGGTGGGACATGTATTCGATTTATGGGTCAGGGAAGGGGATTTATCAGTTCGTGGTGAAGTAACAATGTCAGCTTGTGCACTGTGGCAAGCTGCTTTAATATATCTGAAGGAAATCACCCCCCCCCCCCCCGCAAACAATGGCAAAAGTACAAATGTCGTACCAATAGCTCAGTATGTGTGTGTGTGTGTGTGTGTGCGTGCGCGCGCGCGCGCGTGTGTGCGTATGTCTAGTATTGAGCCCTGAGGCACACCAATATTAAGTTGTATGGGTCTTCATAGACAGTTATTGAAGGACACTTGTTGTAAGTCAGATAAAAATGACGTAAGTAGGTTCCCCACATTAGTGCTAGTCTTCATTTGTTTTAATTTTCTAATTAAAATATCATGATCTATCATATCAAAGGCTTTTTAAAGTCTACAAATACTGCTCCACAAATGTTGCCATTGTTGATACAAAGATGCCACTTATATAGACAGACAGACAGACAGACAGACAGACAGACAGACAGACAGACAGACAGACAGACAGACAGACAGACACACACACACACACACACACAGAGACAGACAGACAGACAGACAGACAGACAGACAGACAGAACGACCGAACGAACGAACGAACGAACGAACGAACAAACAAACTTTATTTTCAAAGGGTTAAGAATTGGGCATGCTGGCCCGTCTAACATTCTGCCCTTCTATCACTCTCTTTCATACATTATTTCATTCACACATCATTCAAGGCTAACAAAGAACAGCAACAATATAAAAGATATGCATTATAAAGGCATGGGCAAAATGCGAACATCAAAACTACACGACACAGTAATATTAGATAATGGTCTGACACTTGTTATTATCCATGTGGAATATACTGGCCTACAAAAAGGGGACTGTCTGTTATACTAGGGTTTTGTTATTATTATTATTATCTTTATTATTAAGGGGGAAGGTAATCCGTATTGAGATAGTGTTGGAATAATTTGCGATTATATGAATAGGGATTGGTGATGTCTTTGATTTCTTGTGGAAGATTGTTCCACAGCTGAGCTGCTGAGTACGTTAAGCTTGTTTTGTATAAGTCAATCCTAGGTTTCGGAATGTGTAGTATATTTAAACGTTTACTGTGTCTAGTATTA
>JACEFZ010017775.1:22500-30065 GCA_014155875.1 Cepaea nemoralis
AATAAAAATCTGGAGGACAGAAGAATTACCCCATGACTGGAAAGAGTCATTATTGATACCCATCTTTAAGAAAGGAGACAAGTTCCAATGTGAAAATTATAGAGGAATATCACTACTGTCCATAAGCTATAAGATACTATCCGCAGTATTACTAAATAGACTAAAACCATATTCAGAAGACATATTAGGTGACTACCAGGCGGGTTTTAGACAAAACAGAACAACAATAGATCAGATATTTATCTTACGACAAATAGCCGAGAAAAATTGGGAATATAAAAGAGATCTCCATTACATTTTAAGGATTTTAAAAAGGCTTATGATAGCGTCCATAGGAATAGTTTATGGAATGCTATGCAGGAATTTGGAATACCAAGGAAGTTAATCAACATGACCAGACTATGCATGGAAGATACTTATAATATAGTAACATATAAAGGCAGGAAATCAGACACTTTCCAAATAACATCTGGCTTGAAACAGGGTGATGCACTATCGCCGCTACTCTTCAATCTGGCTCTAGAGAAAGTTGTAAGGAAGGTAAAGGAGGAATGTGATATTGGAGGAACATCCAATCTGCTTGGTTATGCAGATGATATAGATATTATAGGGCAAAGTGAACAAAAGACATTGGAAATATTGACTCACTTAAAGGAAAAAGCCCAACAGATGGGGCTGGTTATCAACCAAGATAAGACAGAATATATGGTAATTTCAAGAGACGGAATGGCTTAAAAATTCTGGCCACATACAAATAGATAATAGACCATTAAAAGAACGGAAACATACAAATACCTGGGTACAATCTTCAACTGCTCCAACATCATAAGGGAAGAAATACAAACTAGAATCAACTCTGGAAATAAGATATACTATGCACTACAACATCTACTAAAATCAAATGCGCTATCTCGTAACACCAAAATCACAATATACAAAACACTGATCAGACCAGTTGTGCTGTATGGCTCTGAAACCTGGAGTACAACGAAAGGAGACGAAGCCTTGTTACAAACCTTTGAGAACAAAATTTTAAGACGCATCTTTGGACCCATTAGGGATACACAAAGTGGAGAGTGGAAAAGAAGAAGTAACAAAGACATTTATGATCTGTTTAAGTCCCCGCTAATCACTGGTATCATAAGGCTAATAGACTACAATGGCTGGGGCATATAGAAAGAATGGAAGATAATAGGGAAACAAAACTCGCTTACACTCAGGAAATAAATGACCGTAGACCCCGAGGTAGACCAAGAAGACGGTGAAGTGATAATACATGTACAGACCTACAAGCACTTGGAATCAACGACTGGCAAGAGAAGGTCCACCGGAGAGACGAATGGAGTCGGATTGTATCTGCAGCACAGAACCTCAATGGCTCGGAACGCTGAAGAAGAAGAAGAAGAAGAAGAAGAAGAAGAAGAAGAAGAAGAAGAAGAAGGAGAAGAAGAAGAAGAAGAAGAAGAAGAAGAAGAAGAAGAAGAAGAAGAAGAAGAAGAAGAAGAAGAAGAAGAAGACGAAGAAGTCTACATGGTGCCTTGGAGTGTGATCAACATAGAACAATTAGTATAATGAGTCACATCACAAAGATTTTGTTACGAATTATCATGCAAAGAGTGAGGAAGAAAATGCAACCTGAAAAAGGGGAAGAACAATGTGGGTTTGTAGAAGGAAAGGGTACAGTAAATGCTGTGTATATGCTGCGAACAGTTATTGAACATGCTATAGAAGTAACCAAGGATATACACCTTTGCTTTATTGACTACACAAAGGCTTTTGATAGAGTTAGACATGTCAGCATGGTGAATATGCTTGCAGATCTACAAATTGATGGGAAAGACATTAGACTTATACAAAACGTACATATTTGAACCAACAAGCTGCCATAAGGATTGATAATGAAGTGGGACAATATCAAACTATTAAGAGAGGTGGTAGGCAGGGATGTGTGATGTCTTTTTTTCCTTATACAGTGAAAATATTTTCAAAAATGTGGAAGATATAAATGGAATCAACATTGGAAGATGAAACATCATTAACATTAGATATGCAGATGATACAGTATTGATTGCAGACAATGCACAGAATCTGCAACAATTAGTAGACGCGGTTATTGTACACAGTGAGCAGCTGGGATTGGAATTAAATTGTAAGAAGACACAGGTTATGTTCGTCACTAGGAAGAACGAAGTACCACAGTGTAATATACAAGTAAATGGGAATATTATTCAACAAGTGAATCGGTACAATTATCTCGGAGATGCCTTGAAGAGATTAGAACAAGAATCGCCATGGCGAAAGTAGCCTTTAGCAAGATGAAAAACATTCTGAGCAATAAGAAAATGTCAATTGAAACGAGAACAAGAGTGTTGAAGGGATACATAGAGCCTGTTCTTTTGTATGGATGTGAAACTTGGACAATGTGCAGTGAAGCTGAAAAACATCTGAAGGCTACAGAAATGTGGTTTCTGAGGAAACTGCAAAGAGTACCATGGACAGATAGAAAAACCAATGACCAAGTGCTACATGAGACAAATGAAAATCGTACATTGATTAGAGATTGATTGATTGATTGATTGATTGATTGATTGATTTAGGAACCGACATCACAGCATTCGGGGCATTCCCATAAGCGCTCCGTCCCCATCCTTAGAAGCCAGCGAAGAGTTCCAACTCCAATAGTACCAGTAACAATCTGATTGATTAGAGACATTAGACGAAGACAGTCAAAATGTTTTGGACATGTTATGAGAAGAAATGGATTGGAGAACTTGGTGACAACTGGCAAGATCAAGAAGAACAGACCTAGAGGAAGACCGAGATGAAAATACCTGGATGGCTTGGCCACATGGCAAGGACGAGACAGGAACACTGAGCTGATCCACGACTCTGGTGATCGAGTTAAATGGCGAGTAATGACCGCCCATGCTTTCCGGCATGACACATGATTCATTGAGTCTACCAGAGGATTCAAGACCTACAAGGAAACCAACTAACTGGATGTTCGTGTGTGTGGGCATGTGTGTGAAGTCGATCACACAGAGGTTGGGGGGAGGGGAGAGAATATGTTGTATACATAAAGTGCATTTTGCTATTCGTGAAACATGTATTCCTTTCATTTCAAAGTAAATCCGTTGTATGTATCAGGTCAGGGCTGACTTCAGCTTGAAGAATTCTAACAAGCTAGCCTATCACACACAAATAAGCGGGTACACCAGGAAGTAAAATCTCGCTTGTTCGGAAACTGGCAGATCCTGTATAAACAGGGTTACAGCGCTAGACTAGACAGACTGCGCACACGACGCTTCACTGGTAAGTATCAACTCTTAACGAAGAAGTGTTTCCGATGCTAGGATAATATCGTCTTTAACGACTGTTATTTTTCATTTATAACGTACAATAACTCGTGTTCAACATTGGAATCTCATCAAAAATTGTAAGTCTATGTAAGATCGTGTGCGTAAAAAAAAAATAGTCGCATGAATGTTGTTAGAAGAATATGCTGTAAGATTAGAACAATACAGTGGTTAGAAAATCAAACTGTTATATTATTGATTATCATTTAATTTTCTAATACCTGTTACAGCTTCTGATAGGCAATACATTCATGAATTTTCAATCTCTCTCTCTCTCTCATCATGTTCCTCTTGTACCTTGCGGTGTCGAGGTGAAGTATAAACTTCGTGAGAGTGCCCGGTTATGGGCTTCGTATATCGACATTCCCATGGATTCTGTTATTCCCTCCGTCCAACGTTTACGTGGTCGGCCTCTTCCTCTGTTTCCATCTGGTTTGTACATCATTGCTTGTTGTGGCATGCTGTTGACTGGTAGCCTACTTGCATGGCCAAACCATTTGACTTGCTGCTTTCTAATAAAATCTAGTTAGTTAGTTAGTCGACAGATCATCCTCGTTGCACATCGGACCATTCAGTCCATAAGTGCTCGGATCCCCTCCTCAGCAAATCCCGCAGCGTGTAGCGGCTAACGACGCCAGTTCTGTGTTGGTTTATCAATCTTCTTTGGCTTCCTGCGTAGTGTTCTTGTTTGGCCACCCCTCTTTTAATTTGCTGCTCTCGCAGTCTGGCCATTGTTGTAGATTCACAGTCATCACTTGGTTCTTGCAAAAGTCTCACTTCTCGTAGAGCATTCAGAATGTCAGCCTGGTCCATGGCGCGTCCGCCCTCAACAGTAGCCTCACCTGCGAGCTTGTCAGCCCGCTCATTTCCTTGTACTCCCGCATGCCCTGGCACGAAGATGAAACTAATCTTTGCCAGCCGAGACCGCTTCAGAGGCAGCAACCATTCTCTTCGGATCGACCCCTCCTCTATCCTCTTGATCATGTTCATTGAGTCGCTAAGGAAACAAGCCCTAGTGAATGTCTGTGTCTCGAGCCATGTTATTGCTTTACTTACTGCCATGACTTCCATGGTCAGGCTACTTGTGGTTTCAGTGAAAGCACCAGAGTCCTCCTTCACAATTCTCCCTCCGGCCCGAGCTGTAAAGGCCCATGAGCTTCTCACATGTCGGACGACCGACCCATCTGTGTAGATGACCGCGTCACTGTCTAGCGAATTCTCGAAAATCAACGCTTGTACTTCAGCCTCAACAGCAGCCGGATTTTCTTGTCTGCATTTTCTATCTAGTTGGATGCAAACTGAAAAGGATGTGCAGAAGTCTGTTGGCACTTGCACCCACTCCTCGCCAGGTTCTAAGTCCTCAAGTGAACACACCTGTTGAAGAATGTCCTCGGCTTGACCCATCCACGACCGTCCTCTTTTTAGCCTGCTGCCCTTCACCTTCCTAATTTCACTATGCAGTGGATGCTGTGTGTTTGCGTTAATTCTGAGGTAGGCACGTGCCCTGCAAACTTGCATTCTCTCTTCAATGGTTGGAAAATCAAGAAGGTAGCGCATCGCCCTGCATGCTGTATCTCTTGTACATCCAAGAATAATGCGCATAGCTTCATTCTGTATCCTTTCCATCCTTTCTATCTGCTTATGGCTGACAGTCAGGATTGCCATTGCATACTCCAAAACAGACATGACCAGCCCCTCGTACAGAAGACATAGATGGCGCTGCTCACAGTTTGCTGCCGCCATCACCCGCATCGCTGCCAAACCCCGCTTGGCCTTTGTTATCACCTGGTCTATGTGCACATTATAAGCAAGGCTTCGATCAAACCGTATCCCCAGGTAATTCATTGCCTGCGTTCTTTCCACCGTCTCTGAACACAGCATTACAGTTGGTGTTGGATTGTTGACAATATGATTATTCAACGAGAACCAAGTCACTGATGCCTTTGTTGGGTTGACCATTGCCCCAGCTTCATCACACCAAGTACTTATGCGATTGAGTTCGGTTTGTAGTTCCACAGCAACCTCCTCTCTATCCTTACCCTGACGATACACTAAAACATCATCGGCATATGACAATGTCCTGCCAGGTCCAGTGATCTGCTCACTGGTGATTCTCACTGTGTAGGCGTTGAACAGTACCGGAGATAATGGTGATCCCTGTGGTAGGCCAGGATATATTGTTGTTGGTTCCGAAGTCCAACTGCCACATCTAAAAACTACTTTCCGTTGAAATAGAGCTGCAGCGATCCAACTAAGGAGGAATGGACTTACGTTTAGTTCAAGAAGCTGAAACATTAAAAAATCCAGTGGTACTCTGTTGTATGCGTCCTCAAGATCAATCGCTGCAGCAACGGTTTCAGTGCCTGAGTGGAAACCTTCATAGACATCGTGGGCAAAGACTGCTGCATTGGTCCAGGTTTCTCTTTTTGGACGGTACCCACCCAGGGTAGGTGGGAAAACACCTTGCCTCTCTAGTTGGCTTGATATTTTCCTGGCAATTACCTTCTCCAGCAGCTTGCCTATTGTATTCTGCATGGTTATAATTCGATATCCCTGAATTTTCTTGTGGTCTTTGTCAGGCTTCGGCAAGGGAATCAGATAGCTGTGTAACCATTCCTCCTTGATGCTAGCACTCCCTATACTGTTGTTGTACATGTCTGCTAGTTTCTCTAGCTCATTGTCGGTACACCTATTTATGTCGTCGTATCTTATGCCATCAGGACCTGGAGCACTGTTTTTTGATCGTCGAAGCACAGCCTTGATTTCTTTCACTGTCACTGTGTCTTCATCCGAAGTGTTCTGGTCCTTGCATCTGTCTGAGGTGACCTCCTTGGCCAGATTCCGGCCTCCCATGTCTGTCTGGTTGCTCTGCTCAAGGTAGCGTTCAAAGAGGGCTTTGCCCTTGTCCTCGTCAGTCCTCTGCCAGATGAGGTCAGCACCTTGGAAGTCAGAAATGCTCTTATTCTTGACTACACCACTCATGCTTTTATGTAGTCGCCAGAACAATTTCAGTGACTTGTCTGTGCTTACTCTTTGACACACCTCTGCCCATTTTTCGCTTTTAACCACCGTGACCAGTTTTTTGAAATAGCTTACTTTTGTGCTAATAAAATCTAGAGCAGCTTTAACCCCCACTTTAGTCCTGATTTCTTCATTTCTGATCTTATCTCTTCTTGATACGTTGAGTATTCTTCTCAGGAGCCTCATTTCTGTTGTTGTGATTTTTCTTTTCTCTTTTTCTGTCATTGTCCAGGTTTGGCATTGGTAGCATAGAGTTGGTAGGAAGATTGTGTTGTAAAGTGCTTTCTTAGTAGTTATTGATACATGTTTGTTCTTTAATATTGGTGCCATTTGTCCAATGAGTTGATTTGCCTTATTGCACCTATTTTCGATCTCGTCTTCTGATCTGCCATTTGATGATATTATACTTCCTAGGTACTTGAAGCTCTTTACTTGTTTCAAGGGGATGTTCGTTTAGGTGAATTGTTGCTGTTTGTTCTTCTTTAGTTATAGTCATTACCTCTGTTTTGCTTGTGCTAATTTTCATGTTATGTTCCCTACACATTTCGTTTAGACTATTCATGTGGTCTTGTAATTCAGCTTCTGATTTTGCTATTAGTGCTTGGTCGTCCGCAAACAGGAGTTCTCTAATGGTTAGATTTGCAGATGGTTCTTCTTCTGTGTTCTCGTCATGCGGATATTCTTGCTGTCTCTGCTTGGCTGGTTTCTTTACATATGTTGTCTATATATGTTATGAACAAGAGAGGGGACAGGACACAACCTTGTCGTACTCCAGATCTTATGGTGAAGGGTTCTGAGTGTTCTCCAGTTGCTCTCACTATGCATTCACTGTTGTTGTATAAACTTCTACATAGGTTTGTTAGATGTGTACTCACTCCATATTGTTTAAGGATTTCCCACAGCTTGTTTCTATCTACCCTATCAAATGCCTTTTCTTGGTCGACAAAGGCTAAGTAGAGTGTTTCATTGAATTCAATTGATTTTTCTATAAGTTGTCTAAGAAGCAAAAATGGCGTCTGTGCATCTTTTGTTTTTCCTAAATCCAAGCTGCGTTTCGCTTAGCTGGGGTTCTAAAGTAGTTCGTAATCTTTTTTCAAGAATTTTGCAAAATATTTTCCCAGTATGACTCAACAGTGAAATGCCTCTGTGTTGTGTGCAATCTCTTTTGCTGCCTTTGTTTTTCCAAAT
>JACEFZ010017776.1:0-25161 GCA_014155875.1 Cepaea nemoralis
CCCGTAAAGCGCCGCACAAAGCACGAACTCCGTAGCTCCAGCAACGACTCCCAGGAGTCTCCTGAAATATGCACCCATGAACAGAAAAGACAAACCAGTCATTTCAGCAATAGTCAGCCGCAGTCCATCCGAACATGCAGTTCACGCTACAAAATAGCGCGGACAGATGTAAAAGCATTCCACACGAAATTCACAGCTCACAGTGTTGTGCCACGCAATCACTTAGTAGCAGGGCGACGGAACCATGTACTACTAGTCCATCATGAGGAAAATGCGAATTCAAACCGTAGCCAAAAGCATAAACACAACAGAGGCCTTAACGGTTCAATTGCCTGTCCACCATGTTGGGGACCGAAAGCTTGAAGGATATAAATAATATAAATAATGACCCAAGTGTTGTACAGTGGATTACAGTCATTTTGTTCATCTCCGTACACTCATGAAGGATATAAATAATATAAGTTATGGTCTGAATGTCTTGTATTAATTCTGAACCTTCTGGTACCTTGCCGTTTTGACAGACAATAATTTGTTACTTTGTGCTTCACAAATAGCACAAAGCCTGGGATTAATTGAAGAGACCACGTTTTGCCCATGCAGCATGATCCACATCTCTGCCTGCCTATTTCACTCCAGAGGAAGAATAACACCAATACATCTGGAACAAGACAAGTTGCAGAAGCTGCCAAATAAGCACAGCAATGCACTATCTATCAGCCTATCAGAGCTTCGATCCTAGACCAGTTGCCGAACAATTCTTAGGGTCAGTTCTGCCCTACTATGAGCGATTATGTCATAACATCTTTTCCCCTACTGTTCTGTACAGACAGTATGAGTGGCACCTTGCAGTCTTGACAGACTAAAGTATGTGAGTTGGAATGTGGCCAATTTTCCATCACAATGCCTGGGCAGAGCTTCAGAGAAACATGTGGTGCCCAAACGACATGTTCCCTCTCTCGGTCTAGTCTTGTTTTCCAGAGGAAGGGGTAACCTATACGTCTGGCACAAGGTAGGCTGCAGACGCTGGCGGCACAGCTTCAAAACCTCCGAGACCTCGCCATCACGAGCAGGTGGCGAGTGATGGCCAGACCCTGGCACCCAAGGGGCCCGGCTTAGAGGCGTTCAGCCAAGTCCCAGAGGTGAGGGCCTCGTACGAGCCCGTAACATAAGGGCGCGGACAACTGTCAATCACAAGTGTCCGGGCCTGTGTAAAGCGTGCACTATCGTCAGACTCTCCACCTGACTTTAGCGGACCCCGCGACCAGCGGGAATAGGCCCGCCAGAGCTACCGCGGGAGATATTGCTTGTCTATTGCGAGCAAAACTCCCATCTTTACACTGTGCGGATCTCGCGACCGGCGAGAATAGGCCCGCCGGAGATTATGCTCGTCTGCTGCGAACAAATCTCTACCGAGACTGAATAAGTAAATAAACGATAAAAGTAGTGGTATTTCAATTTCGCTTGCGCTCCCACCTATGCTACACCCTTCATGTGTCTTCACAAAGTCGGACTAGAGTCAAGCTCAACAGGGCCTTCTTTCCCCGCTGATTCTACCATGTATTAGTGAGTTATCTTATAGTTACTTAATTAGTAATTCCGTTAGTTGTGCTCCGTGTTTCTGAATCGTACATAAGTGCCAATTTAACACTGGAGTTACATATTCTAAGTTTGCTGCCAAATTTACTTGACTTCGACAAGTTTCCCAGTGCTATGAAAGTTCCTCCAGCCTGTTGAATCCATATTTTAATATCCCAGTTTGTTCCGCTATTTTAGTCTACATTGTTCCCAAAGTGGTGTGTGCATTTCTCCTTTATTGGTTGCAAGAAGAAATACCGAAATACTAATTGAATGAATGAATGAATGAATGAACTCACCAGAATATCCAAAATCACCTCTTTAAACAAGAAATGCCGGGAGGTATCAATAAGCAGGCCACGGTGTGGAAACCTGGGGTAGTCGCTGATGACCGTCTCCTTGATGTAGAGCTGCAGGGATGAGAAAGAAACACAAATATATCTAGAGTTTACATTTGAGAGAGTTGGCTTCATTGTACCGGGGTTTACCTCAGCTGACCCTGTTTCTCTCTGCAGAACGGCTAGCCACTTACGGATAGTATCACACAAAGCACAAATTCCGTAGCTCCAGCGATAACCCCCCAGGAGTCATCAGAAAAATTGCACTCGTGGTCTGAACTCGGTATGGCCTGGTCTACACTGCCGTAACATGTAGTTTTTGGTGTGCATTTCCGCGCCCCGAGATTAGGCCTATACCCTCCCAATTGCGCTCCTCCGCCCGAAGCCGTTGGTATAATGCGGTGTGTCGGGTTTGGTGATTGCCGTCCAGTATTCGGCGCTAACAGAAAACAGATAGTACCGTTACCGACATGTCTAAGACTTGACTAAAACTGCTAAATAATAATAATAATAATAATAATAATAATAATAATAATAATAATAATAATAATAATATAACTGGCCCTGTCACAAGTTCCCCATTAACTCTATGTTATTCCGTTCCTCACTTTAACTTAACGCCTGGTTATTCCACTACCCTTGACTGCCTCTAGCTCCTGTGTGACAGCAGATTCGTCTCTTCTTTTTGGGTGCCTGCCCACTTCGTGACTCCACAATTATAAATGAACATGTTGGAGGTATATAACGCTCATGTGGTCTGTATCCACACAAGGTCATCTACCATCTCATTACGGAGGCATAGGTGCTGGAAAGTTATATTGTTATTAATCTTCTTCTTCTTCTTCTTCTTCTTCTTCTTCTTCTTCTTCTTCTTCTTCTTCTTCTTCTTCTTCTTCTTCTTCTTCTTCTTCTTCTTCTTCTTCTTCTTCTCCCCTCCTCCTCCTCCTCCTCCTCCTTCTTCTTCTTCTTCTTCTTCTTCTTCTTCTTCTTCTTCTTCTTCTTCTTCTTCTTCTTCTTCTTCTTCTTCTTCTTCTTCTTCTTTTCCTGCTCCTCCTCCTTTTTCTTCTTCTTCTTCTTCTTCTTCTTCTTCTTCTTCTTCTTCTTCTTCTTCTTCTTCTTCTTCTTCTTCTTCTTCTTCTTCTTCTTCTTCTTCTTCTTCTTCTTCTTCTTCTTCTTCTTCTTCTTCTTCTTCTTCTTCTTTTCCTGCTCCTCCTCCTTTTCTTCTTCTTCTTCTTCGTACACCTTCAAAGGATAACCTGAATATATGCAAAGAAAGCAACATTCAAATGGAATGCGTTGTGGTCTCCATAGATTATGTGTCCTCACATATAGCGGTTTTGTCCAGGATAACCATTTCTGTTATGTATGTCGGACACGCCTCCATCAAATGTTTAGCCGTCATTTTGCCAGTTCCGCTGATCATATTCCCCTATTTGTTTATTAAACAAGTGATATAAATCTCATCATCATCATCATCATCATCAGCAAGAAACTCCTCTGCAGAATGTCGCTTTTATCGCGGCTCGACCTCTTTGCGATTTCTCCTTACTGTTGGTTTGTCGAGACTCCTATTTGTTCCACTTTTCCCGTGGGGCAGTGAGGAGCATTCTGTATGACATTCGCTGACACAGGAAGGAGCATTATGGGGCAAACTCTTTGCCGTGAAGTTGGAACCGCGACTAACTATCTAACTATACGTAGGTGCTCATTTCATTGTTCGTTCACATTCGCCTACAATGGCCCACCCATTACTGACACACCTTCATGCATTGTATGGACATCCACCGGGGCCACTCCTTCATAGTTTTCACTCTCGGCCCAGCATCGTATCTCCAGGTCTTCCTCTGTTTCCCACCATACCTTTTCCCCGTCTTCTTGTACCACTTCTACGCATTTACCTGGAATCTTCACTGAACCGTCACCGTCCCTTTCCCTTGTTCGCATAACACCACATACTCTCACGTCTGTCTATATAAGAGTATCAATGTCAAGGTTCATTTTAGTATCACAGCCTGGGATTCTGAGATAAGTAGCACATTGTTTTAATTGTATTTATATGGTTATAATTCTAATTGTTATAATATTTAGCTCGTGGAGAGAGAACTAGACAAATATCAGTGAACCTAAAGATGAAGAAAACACGCTGGCACAAGATAGGACATATACTGAGAAAACCAGTCAGTAGGATAGGTAGAAAGACCTTTGTTTGGAATTCACAAGGCAAATAAAATAGAAGAAGTCCAAAAAATACATGGAGAAAATAGAGGAAGACTAAAAACTACACGGAGGAAAGAAGTTGAAACAGAAATGAATAATATGGAGAGGACATGGTTGTAGCTGCATGGGATAGCTAAAGGTAAGTGGGCTTAGGGTGAGTTGATTGTGGGCTTATGTCCCAATAGGGGATGAAAGGTGGCAGACGAAGTATAGGGTATATTTTAATGACTGTGCAGTGTTTGAAAATATTGCCGGTCCAAGTTTTATATTTACCTATTTTGTTGCATGAACTTTACAGAGGGTGAATACAAACACTTTTTTTTTAAATGTTGCATATCCCTTGCAGGACGTTGCAGTCAACATCAGCATTTTTTAACTGATGTTGTTGTACTAGGCAAGTTTTTACGTTCATTAGTTTCCCATTGCTTTCTGAACGACCGGCTCCCATACCAACACGTTATAATACAACGCGACACGGTCTGCTGCACAAATCGGTCGCGGCTGCGTTTCGAACGCCTGGTAAGCAGCTCATGAGCCGTGTTCGCAAGCCTTTGGCCGCGGAGACCGGAAAACACTGCACAGTCAATAGAAATACACCATATATTATCTTTTAAGCAAGCCGACTTACAGAGTCGTCCACTCCCGTCCACACTAGGTGACCAAATGTTTCAAGGCCTCTCAGAGCTCCCCAGATTTCATTAGCCCAGATGTGCACTTTCCTCTTCTTCACCACGAGGTCATCTAGAAGTATAGACCATGAAGATTAATATGCAGTCACATGTAATCACATATAATAAATATGTTATCCAACTCTGAGATAGTATGTTACGTGTGATAGTATGTTAAGTGAGATAGTATGTTAAATGGGATAGTATGGTATCTCTATAAAGAGATCCTCTGTCCACCGTAGCGAACTTGAGACCATGACCATTAACTATCGACAGGGGAATATGAATAAAGAAGCTACAAAATGCTCATTAATAACCTGGGGGATTAGACGTATTGCAGACCTGGTTCCAATGCAGTAACATCAAAGCAAAATGGGTGATGCCAGGCAAGAGCGCCAGAGAAGAATAGCCATACAAGATGGAGCTGATATGGTCCGTAGCCGCACGATAAGGGAGATACTGAGGTGAGGATCTGATCACTTATTGATTCATAGTTCCATGAGCTGTGGGTATAATTTGACGACTAACTATAGTATCGCTGTTTGGGTGTTATAGATTGTGATTAAAAAGGATGCTATAATTCCCGCTTATGTTATGTATGTGCATCGCTCTACTAGTCTTTTCTGACCACGGCTCAAAATTCAGAGAACCCTGTGCGCGTTGCGGAAGCTCAAACTACCCCGATAGCTGGGCATCGGAAAAAGCAGGCCCCTTAAGCCGCTAATTAGGTAAACATTTCAAAATGAGAAAACTTATTCACAAGAGAATATTTATAGCATGTGTTGTTCTGGTAAACACATTTGGATTCTCGCCAGTGCTGCGGAGTGCGTACACAATGGTGAGATTCCCCGTGTCTAGTCTATTGGAGGAGACTGACACTTAAAGAGATGTCATTGTGCATTGAAAGTGATTCTTTAAAACACCAACGAACTACTCATTATCGACAAACTGCAAACACAGAGAAATAAATTCACAGATATTAAATGTCACTCATAGAAGGATGATTAATTGTGGGTTTATACGGATAGCCGGCTCCGTGGCAAACGCAAATCGTAACCCCGCATACCGCTTTCGAAACACAGCAGATCGCCTTGCGTTCGTTTTCATGCAGTGGTATGTGTGCCGGTCGTTGAGAAAGCAATGGTTGTTTGTCCATCAAGATTGATGATGACCATTCATTTCTTCCAGTGGAGTAGAAAGTTTGGAGCCGTGAGTTCTAAGTTGGCCGGTAAGGCCTATTTTGGCTCGAAATGTTCTTTGACAATGTGGGAAAAAAATGCTTGACGTTCCAGAAGGATGCTCTCCTGCAGTGGTTTTTCTGTCCAGCGTTTTCTTCACAGCTCTTGCAGTCCTGTTTGCTTCACAAGTGACTGCACCCTTAAATAATGATGTACGCCACGAATTTCGGTCTTTGGCAGCAGTCTCCAAAGTGTCGTTATGAATTCCAAAAGCTTTTATTGAGATCATCAGAGTGTCCTTAAAGCGTTTCCTCTGACTGCCTTGGGAGCGTTTACCACAACGCAGCTCGCCGTAAAAAATTGGTTTAGGGGGCCCGTGATATGGCATGCGAATCAAATGACCAGCCCAGAGAATCTGATTTTTCATTAGTAGAGTGTGGATACTGGGCATGGACGCTCTGTCTAGGACTTCAGTGTCTGTGATTTTTGTTGTGTCTTGCCATTTAATCTTCAATAGCTTCCTAAGGCAGACTGTGTGGAAGTGGTTTAAGTGGATGATACGACTGCTTTGTAGACTTTCAGCTTTATTTACAGGCTTATTCCATTTCTGACCCACAGATTCTTGTACAATCTCCGAAAGGCCACGCTGGCCTTGGAGATTCTTGCATTCACTTCGTCATCAATTGTGGCAGCTTGGGACACAGTGTTGCCAAGATAGGTGAATTTGTCCACAACACTTAGTCTATGACCATTCACTTTGATATTCGGCATGGTGTGATTAATCCCGGGAGCTGGCTGGTACATAACTACAGTCTTCTCCAAGTTGATATTGAGCCCAAAGTTGACACAGGCATGTGAGAAAGCTGAAACATTGTGTTGCATGTCTGTCTCTGAGTTGGCGTATAGAGCGCAATCATCAGCAAACAGGAGCTCTCTGACAATGTCGCTGATAGTTTTGGTTTTAGCTTTCAGCCTTCTGAGATTGAACAACTTTCAATCCATGCGTTATTTGACATCTATTCCAATGTCGTTGTTTTCGAAGGCTGAACAGTGTTGGTGCCAGGACACATCCTTGCTTCACCCCAATGGTGACAGGAAAGCGCTCAGAAGGTTCACTATTTTCCTGTATTCTCGCCTGCATACCATCGTTAAATAACCGCACTATTTGCACAAACTTTCGTTAGTTAGTTAGTTAGTTAGTTAGTTAGTTAGTTAGTTAGTTAGTTCGTTCGTTCGTTCGTTTGTTCGTTCGTTCGTTCGTTCGTTAGTTTGTTAGTTCGTTCGTTAGTTCGTTAGTTCGTTAGTTAGTTAGTTAGTTAGTTAGTTAGTTAGTTAGTTAGTTAGTTAGTTCGTTCGTTCGTTCTTTCGTTCGTTAGTTAGTTAGTTAGTTAGTCTTTCCTCTTGAGCCTAAGGCGGCGCATAGGGCAGAAGTCATGGCTCTCCATGTCCGGCGGTTCTTTCGTGGACAGCCATATTTCGCGATAATCTTCCACAGTCCTTCTCTGCTGACTGTATCAAAAGCCTTGGTAAGATCAATTAAAGTGGAGAACATTTCGGAGTTCTGTTTCTGACATTTCTCTTGCAACTGCCTTGCAGCGAAAATCATTTCAATAGTTCCTCGTTCTTTTTTTTTTTTTTTTGAAGCCACATTGACTCTCAAGAAGAAGACCTTGGTAGAGAAAGCAATGGCAAACTACTGAACGTAAACGTGCCATGAAATCAAAAACAGTCAATAAATTCTAAGGTTTCTGGCGAATTCCTGTAGAGGATAAACAAATAACCTGTATGCAAGCACAGAGTTCACCAACAATTCATATTTCTGTGCATTGTAAAAACGCAACGCGCATCAAAATAAACGGTCTAACTGAAACAAAACAAAAGGTACATTACATGACTCGTCGGAATCCAGACTCGGATATTTCGTGCAAGGCATCTTCACTCTCACGTCCACCCTGCTGATGACCGGTGCCTTCTGAAACAGATCCTGTGTGTACCTGGAGGCAGGGTCATCGTATGCGGTCCCGTCAGCATTCTGAAGGTTGTCGTACATATCTTCCACAGAGCCTCGCAGTACCCGCTGTAGGTGCCGGGTCAAACCTTGCTCAAGGATGTCACAAGTGACGCCAATAGGAACAAACTTCAGATCTTTGCTCAGTCGGAAAATCTGTGATTAGTCAATCGAATGTATATATATATGATTTTTTGCTATTTCACTCGATTTGAACTCAAGTGTAGTCTATGTGCTACTACGTATTGTGTACTGGACTGATTTTTGCGTGTAAATTAACTTAACTTTCCCTATTACCAATTTCCCTCGCCATCAGACGAACCTACTCCGGCTACTGAGGTACTTGTAATTAACGTCCCCAAGTCAAGAACGGCCGGTCTCCGTGGCAAAGGACTTACGGACATGATTCGTAAGCCCCCTTACCCGCGTTCGAAACGCAGCTGCGACCGATTTGACAGCAGATCGCGTTGCGCTGGGTTTTAACGAGTTGGTATGGGAGCCGGTCGTTCATAAATAAATGGCAAACTACTGAACGTAAACTTGCTAAAATATTAACAAGAGCAGTAAAATGCTGGTGTTGACAGTGATGTCCTGTAAATAGGATATGCATTAAAAAAGAAGTCAAGAATGAGAAGTCGACATTTTAATCCAACTGACCCGCTACCTCGGCATCAGTATATGGATGTCCAATTTTTCAAAAACAAATTTCCAAATTCGGTCTCGTTAAACCTGCCTCCTCAGCTGTGGTTATTGTTGAGATCCGTGGTTGTGTGGACTGTTAGTCCTGGCATATGGATGTTTAAGAACGAGGGCTTTTATCAATTCCACCCTGCAGACGTCCAGATTTTTATATCACCCTTTTCATACACCACATATCACATAATAAGCAAACAATTCTAGAAACATCTGCTGGGCACTCAAATTTGTGGGGGGGGGGGGGGGGGGGGGGGGTTTTTCGGGGGTGGGAGGATGCAAAGAATTTGCTTGTCATTTTACCAGTCGCTGTGTTACATGTATCAGTAATTCCAGGGGTCAGCATGGCTGAATGGATAATCATGCGCGCTCTTACAGTTCCGGTGTGCTGTAGCTGACTTAGCTGGTTCAACCCCTGTACCGGCCAGCTGGACTAATATGTTGACTTTTTGTCCTTGACTTGGGGACTTAAATTACAAGCACCTCAGAAGTCGGAGTGGATTCGCCTGACGGCAATGAACACTGGTTTTAGGGAAAGCTATTCCACACGCAAAAATAAGTCCAGTGGGCACTGATGGACAAACGACAAACAAAGTGTATGTTCTCGAACAATACAAGTATTTTGAGGGCACGCGTGAGAAGCAATAAACTATAGAACTTGGTGACAAGTGGAAAGACTGAGGAGAAGAAGGGGTATGATAGAAGAATCTGGATGTCATGACCACACGGCATAGTCAGAACAAGAACACAGAGCTGATGCACGACTCTGGTGATGGTGTGAGATGGAGAAACATGACAGCCCACGTTTACCGGCATGGCACATGATGAATTAGAGTTCTCTTTGGCAATGATGGATAAACGACAAACATTACAAGTATTTTGTCTTGGGCAATGATGGATACACGACAAACATTACAAGTATGTTCTCTTTGGCAATGATGAACAAACACTACAAGCATGGTTTGTTGGGCAATGGTGGACACATGACAACCATTACAAATATGTTCTACTAGGCAATGATGAAAAAACACAACACGTATGTTCTACTGGGCAATGATGAACAAACACTACACGTATGTTCTATTGGGCAATGATGAACAACCACTACAAATATGTTCTACTGGGCAATGATGAACAAACACTACACGTATGTTCTACTGGGCAATGATGAACAAAAACTACAAATATGTTCTACTGGGCAATGATGAAAAACACTACACGTATGTTCTATTGGGCAATGATGAACAAACACTACACGTATGTTCTACTGGGCAATGATGAACAAACATTACAAATATGTTCTACTGGGCAATGATGAACAAACACTACACGTATGTTCTATTGGGCAATGAGAACAACCACTACAAATATGTTCTACTGGGCAATGATGAACAAACACTACACGTATGTTCTATTGGGCAATGATGAACAAACACTACAAATATGTTCTTCTGGGCAATGATGAAAAAACACTACAAATATGTTCTACTGGGCAATGATGAACAAACACACAACTATGTTCTACTGGGCAATGGATGAACAAACATTACAAATATGTTCTACTGGGCAATGAGAACAAACACTAACGTATGTTCTACTGGGCAATGATGAACAAACACCTAACAAATATGTTTACTGGCAATGATGAAACAAAACACTACAAATATGTTCTACTGGGCAATGATGAACAAACACTACACGTATGTTCTACTGGGCAATGAGGAACAAACATTACAACATATGTTCTACTGGGAATGATGAACAACACTACACGTAGTTTACTGGGCAATGATGAACAAACACTACAAATATGTTCTACTGGGCAATGATGAACAAACACAACCACGTATGTCTACTGGGCAATGATGAACAAACACTACACATATGTTCTACTGGGACAAGATGAACAAACGCTACAAATATGTTCTACTGGGCAATGAGGAACAAACACTACAAATATGTTCTACTGGGCAATGATGAACAAACACTACACGTATGTTCTACTGGGAATGATGAACAAAACACAACTATGGTTTCTACTGGACAATGATGAACAACCACTACAAATATGTTCTACTGGACAATGATGAACAACACTACAAATATGTTCTACTGGGCAATGATGAACAAACACTACACGTATGTTCTATTGGGCAATAATGAACAAACATTACAAATATGTTCTACTGGGCAATGATGAACAAACACTACACGTATGTTCTACTGGGCAATGATGAACAAACACTATACGTATGTTCTACTGGGCAATGATGAACAAACACTACAAGTTTGTTCTACTGGGCAATGATGAACAAACACTACACGTATGTTCTACTGGGCAATGATGAACAAACACTACAAGTATGTTCTACTGGGCAATGATGAACAAACACTACAAGTTTGTTCTACTGGGCAATGATGAACAAACACAACACGTATGTTCTACTGGGCAATGATGAACAAACATTACAAGTTTGTTCTACTGGGCAATGATGAACAAACACTACAAGTTTTGTTCTACTCGGCAATGATGAACAAACACTACAAATTTGTTCTACTGGGCAATGATGAACAAACACTACAAGTTTGTTCTACTGGGCAATGATGAACAAACACTACAAATATGGTCTACTGGGCAATGATGAACAAACACTACAAGTATGTTCTACTGGGCAATGATGAACAAACACTACAAGTTTGTTCTACTGGGCAATGATGAACAAACACTACAAGTTTGTTCTACTGGGCAATGATGAACAAACACTACAAGTTTGTTCTACTGGGCAATGATGAACAAACACTACAAATATGTTCTACTGGGCAATGATGAACAAACATCTACAAGTTATGTTCTACTGGGCAATGATGAACAAACACTACAAGTTTGTTCTACTGGGCAATGATGAACAAACACTACAAGTTTGTTCTACTGGGCAATGATGAACAAACACTACAAGTTTGTTCTACTGGGCAATGATGAACAAACACTACAAGTATGTTCTACTGGACAATGATGAACAAACACTACAAATATGTTCTACTGGGCAATGATGAACAAACACTACAAATATGTTCTACTGGGCAATGATGAACAAACACTACAAGTATGTTCTACTGGGCAATGATGAACAAACACTACAAGTTTAATCTACTGGGCAATGATGAACAAACACTACAAGTTTGTTCTACTGGGCAATGATGAACAAACACTACAAATATGTTCTACTGGGCAATGATGAACAAACACTACAAATATGTTATACTGGGCAATGATGAACAAACACTACAAATATTGTCTACTGGGCAATGATGAACAAACACTACAAATATTGTCTACTGGGCAATGATGAACAAACACTACAAATATTGTTTACTGGGCAAATGATGAACAAACCATCCATCCACGATGTGCCATGCCGGTAAGCGTGGGCGGTCATGTTTTGCCATCTCACTCGATCTCCAGAGTCGCCGATCAGCTCCGTGTTTCTATCTCGACCATGCCACGCGGCCAAGCCATCCAGGTATTTACTTTTCGGTTTTCCCTTGGGTCTCTTCCCTTCGATCTTGCCAGGTGTCACAAAGTTCTCCAATTCATTTCTTCTCATAACTTGTCCAAAAATGTTGACTGTCTACATCTAATGTCTCTAATTAGTTTACGATCTCATTTGTTTCTTGAAGGACTTCATTAGTTTTTCTATCTGTGCATGGTATTCTTTGCATTTTCTCAGAAACCATATTTTCACAGCCATCAGATGTTTTTCAGCTTGTCTGCTCATTATCCACGCTTCACATCCAAACAGAAGAACAGGTTTTATGTAGCACTTCAACACTTTTTTTCTCGTTTCAATTGATATCGTTCTAATGGTCAGTATGTTTTTCATCTTGCAAAAGCTACCTTCGCAATGGCAATTCTTGTTCTAATTTCTTCAAGCATTTCCCCACCAGATGTTTATGACTGTTCCGAGATAAACTGTATCGATTCACTTGCTTAAGAATATGTCCATTTACTTGAATATTACATTGTGGTATTACCTTCTTCCCACTGACGACCATAATCTGTGTCTCCTTACAATTCAATTCTAACCCTAGTTGTTCACTGTGTGTAACAACCGCATCAACTAAACGTTGCATTCCTCTTCATTGTCAGCAATCAAGACTGTATCATCTGCATATCTAATGTTATTGATGTATCGTCCCCCAATGTTGAATAAAGCAAAGGTGTAGATCTTTGTTTATTTCTTTATAACGTTCAATTACTGTTCTCAATATGTACACAGCATTTACTGTACCCTTTCCTTTTACAAGCCCACATTGTTCTTCACCTATTTCAGGTTGTATTTTCTTCCTAACTCGTTGCATGATAATTCTTAGCAAAATTTTCATGATGTGGCTCATTATATTAATTGTTCTGTGTTGATCACATTCCAAGGCTCCTGATGTCTTTGGGATTGCAATAAATACAGAGTTACATAATTCATGAGGTATATTTCAGGTAGAATATATTGTATTCAGCTGTCTGGTAACTTTATCTATTGCATATTCTTCTAAAGCATTAATCATTTCTGTTGTGATGCTGTCTGAACCGGGGGTCTTGCCAGTTTTCATTTGGTTAAGAGCATTCTGAATCCCCATCTTCAAAATTGATGGTCCTTCATTATTATTTTGAATATTATACTGTTCTTCTCAGTTATCATCATAAAGATTTGTCACATAATCTGACCATACATGTACAATCTGATCTTTGTCTGTTATGATTTTTGCATCTTTTCTCTTTAGGCAGCCTGCTGGTGTACATGTTCTTTGATAAGTAAGCTCCTGAAGTCTTTTGTACATTAGTTTAGTATGAGTTTTACTATTGTGTTTTTTTCAATTTATATGCAGTTTTTCTCGAGCCGTGCTCCTTTTGCCTCCTTACATAATATTCTGACTTTTCTGTAAATTTTTTCATATTTGGCAGGATTATTTTTGTTCTCTCTTCTTATTTCCATTAGTTGTAAAATTTCTTCAGTCATTTCGACCCACTTTCTTTAACTTTGGAATAGTTTTTTTTTTTTCTGCAGCACAACTGATTGGATTCTTCAACATTTCCCATTGATCATCCACATCTTGAAATATGATCTTTAGATCAGACAATATATCCGATTTTTTCTTTACTTCTATGTTAAAATTATCTTGTAATTCTTTGTCAGTTTTTAAATTGCACAAATCATATTTAGGGTTTTCTGTTGTATACTTGACTTTCTTTAACTTTACCCTCAATGTGCCTGTAATTAATCTTTGATCACTGTAACAGTGTGCATTTGAGACTGTTTTTACGACTGTTAACGCATTTCGAAACCTTCTGCTAATCAGGATGTAATCTATCTATTTTTTAATCCTGCTGTCTGGACTCCTCCATGTCCATGATCTTCTAGGATGCTGTTTAAACCAGGTGTTTCCTACAACCATTTCTTGTTCTTTTGCCCATTCTACAAGTTGCATCCTCTTTCATTTCGCTCTCCCAAGCCATGGTTGCCTACACTGCATCCATCGCCTTGATTTCCTACTTTTGCGTTGAAATCACCCATTATAATATTTATTTCTGATTTTTTACAGTTCTTGAAAGCAGACTCCATATTCCAGATTCCATGCGCTCTCTTGGGCTTCGGATGAACAAACACTACAATTATGTTCTCTTCGGCAATTATAGACAAACACTACGAGTACGCTCTCTTGGGCAATGATGGACAAACGACAAACTCAACAAGTGTATTCTATTTGGCGATGTTGGACAAACCACAAACGGAATCAGACTGGGGAAGTGACTAACGATGAAAATGCTACTAACTTTATTATCTTTCTTCGTGTAGTACTGTGGTAAAGGCCAGGGCTCTCCGGTAGTAGCATGCGGTGCCCGTCTCACTTTCATCTCAGCACCACCATAAGACTTGAACATGACGGAAAAGTCCTCCGAGTCCCAGGTGACGCTGACACCCCCGATTCCTGGTGGCTTCAGCTGCTGCTGCTGCTGAAACTGCTGCTGCTGAAACTGCTGCTGTTGAAACTGCTGCTGTTGAAACTGCTGCTGCTGGAATTGCTGCTGGAACTGCTGTTGCTGCTGCTGCTGTTGCAGTATTTGTTGCTGCTGCTGTACTTGCTGCTGTTGTCGTATCTGATCTAGCTGCTGTTGTTGTAACTGCTGAGGTTGTAGTGGCCCTTGCTGCTGTGGTTGCAGTTGCTCTTGCTCCTGTTGGTTTAGTTGTTGTAGCTGATGTTGTTGTTGCCCCTGCTGCTGCTGCTGTTGTTGTTGCTGTTGTTGTTGCTGTTGTTGTTGGTCGATCTCCAGTGGCAGCTGTTGGACATTAACCAATTCTAATCTCCCCTCTTGCTTACGTTCTCCATTGCCTGATTCATGTACATTTGGAAGGTTGCTTATCTCCATTTGTGTACCACTGCTAATATTCCTCATATTAACTGACCCAGGGATTCCGTTGCCACGAAGACCATTAACAATATCTATATTATTGTTTTGTCTTTGAGAATCACCAATGTTGGAAATACTATCAGTGTGTGCTGGGATAACAGGAAGGGAATCATTATGAGTATCTGGTTGTATATCTTGAGCAACGGATTTTATTTCATTATCTTGAAGATTCTTATTTTGGCCAAGCGATCTGCCATCGGAAAGCATGTTGGGATCCCGTACTGCTGATTCCTGTTTGATTTTGGTGCTGTTAAGGTGACTACGTCCCACCTTACCATCCTGGTATTTATTTTGAATGCTTATATTGCTATGTGTATTGTTGTTGATTTGTCTCCGTAGATTGATTTCTTGACTATTAATTTCACGCTCGTGTTTGTTGTGCCTCTCAAAGTCAGAACCATGCTTGACGTTGGGTGGACGTGGTAGCCCCACAGAATCTGCTTCATCATCCGAAATTGTGTGAGTTCCATTTGCGGGTTTGGCTCCAGCAATCTCTGCTTGCTGCTCCTTTTGTTGTTGTTGTTGTTGTTGTTGTTGTTGTTGTTGTTGTTGTTCCTGCTGTTGTTGTTGTCCCTGCTGTTGTTGTTGTGTCTTTAGCGGGATCTCTTGATGTTTCTGCTCTGCTTCGTTCACAGGCTGTAAAGCCTGGTCGTGCTGAAATATTGGAAAGAAACACCGCAATATAATTTCATGATTTTAAATATCACTCACTATTTCAATGCGTTTGCAGTGAAGTGGATATCCATTTCTTCTACTTATTATTTTTCTTCTCCCTTTTCTTCTTCTTCATATTCTTATTCTTCTTCATATTATTATTATTATTATTATTATTATTATTATTATTATTATTATTATTATTATTATTATTATTATTATTATTATTATTATTTCTGCAGACGGATATGTAGACAAACAGGTAGAATACGTGTGTACACACACACACACACACACACACATGGAAACGTGTGCATGTACATAGATGTAGTAGAAATTATATATTTAAAACATACACATCTTACAGTTTGATGAACGGAAATGCAGTAAAGTAATACAATATGGTAATACTAACAAAATTCAAGGATGCATATAATCAGCATGAATCGTGGACTAAAAAAGCTTTCGGTTGAATGAATCATGCCTCACTGTTGTTTTTTTCCCAGATGTTATGGAAGATACAACCACAAGCACGATAAATATTGGCTTTCTACTATCTAATTTCAGAGCAGTCAAGCCCAGCATTGTTTGGCTGTATGTGATTTCTCGGCAAGCTAACGTTTAGCAGTTTTGTCATTGCTTCTGAACGCCCGTCACTCATACCATTGTATGAACACAGAGATCGAGTTATTCATTGAGTGATGGTTGCACATCAAGACATTATACAAACTAGAAATGACCAAGTCATATATATTAAAAGATGATGCATATTACCAACTCAACCGAAAAGAACAAGTTACAATCTTCAGACTACGGACATGCAACAAAAGGTTGAAATATCAACATGTTCACTTATCTAAAGATAGACGATACTGATGAATGTAACTGTGGAACTGGTCAAATGACAGCCACAAATTTGTTGTAAGATGGTCCAACACATTCCGGAAAAGGGAAAAAGTATTTTGGCCGACATCCGCTCCATTTAATGATAAACTATATGGGGATATCAGCAAGCTTAAAGTGAAGCTTAAAGCTGTCTTTTTATTTATTCATACACGCTCTGTGGCGAGGGGAGTTACGGACGCAAGTCCTAATCCCGCATACTGAGTACGAAATACAGCTGCGGGCGATTTGGCAGCAGACCGCATGCGTTGGTTTTCACACAATGGTATGAGTGTCGGTCGTTCAGAAAGCAATGGCAAACTAATGAACGTAAACTTGTCATCAGATTAAAAACAGCCAGAAAATACTGGGGTTGACTGTGACGTCCTGTGAAGGATATGCAAGTAATTTTATTTTCCATACTGATGTCTGAATGTGGACTAAGAAGAAGAAGAAGAAGAAGAAGAAGAAGAAGAAGAAGAAGAAGAAGAAGAAGAAGAAGAAGAAGAAGAAGAAGAAGAAGAAGAAGAAGAAGACGACGACGACGACGACGATGATGATGATGATGATGATGATGATGATGATGATGATGATGATGATGATGATGATGATGATGATGATGATGATGATGATGATGATGATGATGATGATGATGATGATGATGATGATGATGATGATGAGATGACGACGACGACGATGATGATGATGATAAATACTCAATACAGACACTACAGCAATCAGCCAACTTTGAGTAATACACAACAACGAACAAACAAACACAGTCACTGGCAAACAAAAATAATTATAACTAATAAATGCATACCGCCGGCTTGTGTTCATTTCCACTCAGCGAAACAGCTGCATCCTTTGTCGCGTTTTGAATTGGTGGAACTCGATGAAACCGTACGAAATCGTCTACGGCACAGCTTGGTACAATCAGATAATGGACTAATCCGATAGCTACAAGCAATAAAATAGAGTTTAAATGTGTTAGGTTGTGGTCTGGCTTTGAAAACTGGACTGACATCATTCAGTGGTACACGTTGCACCGTTCTGGGTTTATAATTGCTTATGGAAAACAGCTGGGGTTCGTTCAGGGACAGACCTGTAATTGAAAACAAAATCACGTTAGTGGTAGCATAAGTTAAAGATATGTCTGAGAGGTGCATCAGAAGGACAAGAGATTTGAAGGGATTCGGAAGTGACAACATCAGATCTGTTTAACAGAGAAGCATGCAGTGCTTTTTCATAGTCATGTTGTAATCAATAATTATGTTACAAAATAGTCTCGGGTTTCTATAGTTTCTTCCTCATTCTACGAGTATTCTTCTTCTTCTTCTTCTTCTTCTTCTTCTTCTTCTTCTTCTTCTTCTTCTTCTTCTTCTTCTTCTTCTTCTTCTTCTTCTTCTTCTCTTCTTCTTCTCCTTCTTCTTCTCCTCCTCCTCCTCCCCCTTCTTCTTCTTCTTCTTCTTCTTCTTCTTCTTCTTCTTCTTCTTCTTCTTCTTCTTCTTTTTCTTCTTCTTCTTCTTCTTCTTCTTCTTCTTCTTCTTCTTCTTCTTCTTCTTCTTCTTCTTCTTCTTCTTCTTCTTCTTCTTCTTCTTCTTCTTCTTCTTCTTCTTCTCCTCCTCCTCCTCCCCCTTCTTCTTCTTCTTCTTCTTCTTCTTCTTCTTCTTCTTCTTCTTCTTCTTCTTCTTCTTCTTCTTCTTCTTCTTCTTCTTCTTCTTCTTCTTCTTCTTCTCCTCCTCCTTCTTCTTCTTCTTCTTCTTCTTCTTCTTCTTCTTCTTCTTCTTCTTCTTCTTCTTCTTCTTCTTCTTCTTCTTCTTCTTCTTCTTCTTCTTCTTCTTTTCTTACTCATCCTTATCCGCTTCCTATTCATCCTTCTTCTCTTGCTGCCTCTTTTTATCTCTATCACTGTCCACCTGTTTGTCTTCCCCCATCTCTCTCCCTCTTTACCTCTCCCACTATATCTCTCCCTCTCTCTCCTTTTTCCTCTCTTTCTCCTTCTTTCTTCCTAACCCTCCCCTGTCTCTCTCTGTCGCTCTGTCTCTCTTTCTTTCTCTCTCTCTCTCTCTCTCTCTCTCTCTCTCTCTCTCTCTCTCTCTCTCTCTCTCTCTCTCTGTCTGGAGACTCACTAAGACCCCCCTTCCTCCACAACAGTACATCTTAGTGCCAAAGTCTCGACTGCAGACAACCGCCCCACTGGGACACTCTTTTTCCAACTCGTCCCCTCTCTCCCTCCTCCTCTCTCCCACTCTCTCTCTCTCTCCCGCTCTCTCCCTCTCTCTATCTCTCCCTCTACAACAGTACATCTTAGTGCCAAAGTCTCGACTGCACACACTCGCCCCACTGGGGCACTCTAGAGGAGCAACGATTACAACCACGTGGGATAAGACGAGTTACAACCATCTGAATTATACACACAGATGCAACAAACAATATGTTGCCGATTTATTGCCCGACATATTTCGCTGCATCTCGTCAGGTGCATTCTGTATAGTTAGATATCGTATGAAGTGAATAAATTAATAATACCTAAGCTGAAACAATTAAAATACATAGTTACAGGTATTGTTCGAATATGCCAGTCAATAAATCATGCAACATATTGTTCGTGACTACTGTCTTTGATTTCACTAAGGGAATACGTTGTTTTGAGCATGTGAATAATTTAATACAAGCAGACCTGTCTGTCACTAACTTTGTGTTCACATAATGATCAAGATTATACAATAATTTCATCGCATCTTGTTTTTTTTTGACAGATGCAGTGTCGAGGTGAAGCATAAACAGCGGGAGAGTGCCCATTTATGGACTTATATCGAGATTCTCATGGACTCTGTTATTCTCTCTGTACATAATTTTTATTCTCTCTGTCCGTAATTTACATTGTCAGCCTCTCCTTCTGGTTTCGTTTGGATTGTACAGCATTTCTTGTTATGGTATACTATTAGTTGGTAGCCTATTTATGTGTCCAAACTATTTAACTTGCTGTTTTCTCATGAAATCTAGCGCTACTATTACCCCCACTTTAGTCCTGAATTTCATCATTTCTGGTTTTCTCCTATCTTGATGCGTTGAGTACTCTTCTCAGGAATCTCATTTCCGTTGTTGTCCAGGTTTGGCATTGGTAGCATAGAGTTGGTAGAAAGATTGTGTTACAGAGTGCTGTTTAGTATCTACTGTTACGTGTTTGTTCTTTAGTATACAACTGACAGACTGGCACCTTGCCATCTTGATAGATGATAGTTTGTAAAATGGAGTTATACCTCTCTATAGCGCAAAGCCTAGGCTGAATTTAGAGACCATATGTTATCCATGCAGCATGATACCTCTCTCGGCCTGCATAGTTTACTCCAGAGGAAAGATAACAACAATACATCTAAAGCAAGACAAGCTGCAGAAGCTGCTGGATCCGCAAAGCAATGCAATAACTGTTCGCCTGTCGGAAATTCGATCCTAGACCAGTTGCCAACCAAAGCTTAGGACCTTGTCTGCCCTGCCATGACATTTAGTCGTTGGGTTGAATTTTCTCGCACCAGAGCATGGCTTGTACCCTCCCAATTGCACCCAACAATCGGCACCAACAGAAAGCAGGTAGTACAGTCTACTGCCATACGGTAGCTCAGTCATATCTGACTAAACCCTGACTTTAAGTATATAGCTAATAGCTTAACTGACTCAGTATATATATATAGACAAATCACAGTACACAATCCAATGAACAAGTATTATAATGTAAGTTTACGTTCACTGAGCATTGAAATTGCGGGAAAATAACACGAAACAAGAAATAACACGATGATCCTAGTCATCATCCTCCTGTCCAAATGGAAGGCCACATTTGCGATATATTATCCTTCGACGCTGAACAATTATTATATCCTTATTTTTACTATCCATCCATCATGTGCCATGCCGATAAGCGTGGGCGGTCATGATTCGCCAATTCACTCGATCACCAGAGTCGTGGATCAGCTCAGTGTTCTTGTCTCGACCATGCAATATGGTCAAGCCATCCAGGTATTTACTTTTCTGTCTTCCCCTTGTTCTCTTCCCCTCGATCTTGCCAGTTGTCACCAAGTTGTCTAATTTATTTCTTCTCATAACATGTCCAAAACATTTTGACTGTCTACATCTAATTTCTCCATACTATTTACTCTACTATTGTTGCTATTATTGGTGCTGAGCTCAGTGCTGTCAACTCACTCACCTGAATGCCACTAATATGCATTTTGTAATTCCTTTGCAGCTGTTTCAAGGGTTGATCCGCTGAATTAGTGACTACTGGCGACAGCAGTGCTTGCTTTTTCCTAACGCTTGAGATTACGGGGCACTTGAGGCGAATGTGGTCGATGGCTTTATAAAGGTGTGAACAATGTCTCCACGGTGGTACATGTCGGGGATGGATGCGATTTAGATGACTATTGATTCTATCTTATCCCATACAAAAGGAAAAATAATTAGCCTGGATTTCATTCAATAATAAGACCATTAATATTGTCATGGAGTTTTGGTTAGGGCATTTTGTTGAAAGGTCACCTCTTCCTGTCTGCATTCTGATCTAGCCAACATCTGTGGTTAGGGAGTAGCGAACGAGTTTCACAATCTCGCATCATCATCATCTTCCAGTGCCTTGCATGGACGATCATGCCTGTCCACATATTACGATCTCTGACGGCATGGATCAATTCGTGTGTGGCTCCCTTCCGTACCATGACACAAGACTGTCAAGAATCTTCTCCCGCTGTCTTCCTCTGTCTCTCTTTCCGCAAATCTTTCCGGTTGTCACGACATGTTCCAGTTTTTGTCTTCTCATAGGGCCAAAAATCAATGACTGCCTCTTACTGATGTTTGTGATAATGTTGTCTTTGCGACTTAGCCTCAAAATGTCCAGATTGCTTATCTTGGCTGTCTAATTAATCTTCAGCACCCTTCTATAAAACCACATCTCCAAGGATTCCAGGGATGTTTTCACCTACTTACTAATTGTCCAGGACTCGCAGCCGTATGTTAAAATCGGTTCTATGTAACATGCAAGAACTCTCTTTCTAACTTATAAGGACAGCGAAGCGGGTTTGAAATCCGGACATTCGTATAACACTGGATCGACCTGGAAGCGCGGGTCGTTTTTTTTTTAAATTCGAATCAGTTTCAATGCGGATTCGAACTTTAGACAACTGGGACAGCAGATTAGTTTCTAGCCGCTACTCTAAGCAGGTCTCCATCTTGTCTTTTAATGTAGCCTAATTATTTTACTTTAATCTGTTTGATTTTTCCTTAACCTATTAGCGCACGTTATAAGGAGCAAGGAACTTGACAACTTGATGACAGCTGGCAAACACGGTGGGAAAAGAGCGAGGGGAAGACAAGGAAATGAATGTCTGGATAGTTATGTCATGTTACGTAATTAGGACAAGAACACAAACTGATAATCGTGTGAGATAGCGAATCAAAACCACCCACGACAACCGGTATGACACGTGATGATGATGATGATGATGATGATGATGATGATGATGATGATGTGATGATGATGATGATGATGATGATGATGATGATTGATGATGATGATGATGATGATGATGATGATGATGATGATGATGATGATGATGATGATGATGATGATGATGATGATGATGATGATGATGATGATGATGATTGATGATGATGATGATGATGATGATGATGATGATGATGATGATGATGATGATGATGATGATGATGATGATGATGATGATGGATGATGATGATGATGATGATGATGATGATGATGATGATGATGATGATGATGATGATGATGATGATGATGATGATGATGATGATGATGATGATGATGATGATGATGATGATGATGATGATGATGATGATGATGATGATGATGATGATGATGATGATGATGATGATGATGATGATGATGATGATGATGATGATGATGATGATGATGATGATGATGATGATGATGATGATGATGATGATGATGATGATGATGATGATGATGATGATGATGATGATGATGATGATGATGATGATGATGATGATGATGATGATGATGATGATGATGATGATGATGATGATGATGATGATGATGATGATGATGATGATGATGATGATGATGATGATGATGATGATGATGATGATGATGATGATGATGATGATGATGATGATGATGATGATGATGATGATGATGGATGATGATGATGATGATGATGATGATGATGATGATGATCATTATGATGATGATGATGATGATGATGATGATGATGATGATGATGATGATGATGATGATGATGATGATGATGATGATGATGATGATGATGATGATGATGATGATGATGATGATGATGATGATGATGATGATGATGATGATGATGATGATGATGATGATGATGATGATGATGATGATGATGATGATGATGATGATGATGATGATGATGATGATGATGATGATGATGATGATGATGATGATGATGATGATGATGATGATGATGATGATGATGATGATGATGATGATGATGATGATGATGATGATGATGATGATGATGATGATGATGATGATGATGATGATGATGATGATGATGATGATGATGATGATGATGATGATGATGATGATGATGATGATGATGATGATGATGATGATGATGATGATGATGATGATGATGATGATGATGATGATGATGATGATGATGATGATGATGATGATGATGATGATGATGATGATGATGATGATGATGATGATGATGATGATGATGATGATGATGATGATGATGATGATGATGATGATGATGATGATGATGATGATGATGATGATGATGATGATGATGATGATGATGATGATGATGATGATGATGATGATGATGATGATGATGATGATGATGATGATGATGATGATGATGATGATGATGATGATGATGATGATGATGATGATGATGATGATGATGATGATGATGATGATGATGATGATGATGATGATGATGATGATGATGATGATGATGATGATGATGATGATGATGATGATGATGATGATGATGATGATGATGATGATGATGATGATGATGATGATGATGATGATGATGATGATGATGATGATGATGATGATGATGATGATGATGATGATGATATGATGATGATGATGATGATGATGATGATGATGATGATGATGATGATGATGATGATGATGATGATGATGATGATGATGATGATGATGATGATGATGATGATGATGATGATGATGATGATGATGATGATGATGATGATGATGATGATGATGATGATGATGATGATGATGATGATGATGATGATGATGATGATGATGCGCCGCTTTAACCCGAGTTTCTAGAACCATACATTCGCTTGCTGTTGATTTCATCAAGTTCCACCTATTCTTTTTGCTGCTGTTCATCAAGTTCCACCAATTTGTATTGCTGTTGTTGATTTCATCAAGTTCCACCAATTTGTATTGCTGTTGTTGATTTCATCAAGTTCCACCAATTTGTATTGCTGCTATTGATTTCATCAAGTTCCACCTATTCGTAATGCTGCTGTATGATTTCATCAAGTTTAACCTGTTCTATTTTGCTGATGTAGATTTAATCAAGTCCGAAATATCCGTATTGCTGCTGTTGATTTCATCAAGTTTCACGTATTCGTATTGCTGCTGTTGATTTCGTCACGTTAGGCTTATTTTCTGGAAGAATCTCAAAACTGAGAGGGAAGACCAGGAGAACTTTTAATCAGATAGCGGTGGGTACGATTAGTAGTATGACTCTTCGCTGGCTGTTGAACGAGGGGACGGAGCACGTATGGGAATGTCCTGAGTGCAGTGATGTCGGTTCTTGACTCAACTCAACTCAACTCGTATTGTTGTTGTTGTTGTTGTTGTTGTTGTTGTTGTTGTTGTTGTTGTAATCATGCCTGACCTAGTCTCTTGCTGCTGTTTTTTTAAGTTAAATTTGACCTATTCGTCCTGTTGCTGTTGTTGTCCTCATGTTGGATTATCCCTATTGTTGCTGTTGTTGTCCTCATGTTGGATTATTCCTCCTGTTGCTGTTGTTGTTCTTAAATTGGATTAGTTCTCCTGTTGCTGTTGTTGTTCTCAGATTTGATTATTTCTCCTGGTGTTGTTGTTGTCCTTAAGTTACATTACTTCTCCTTGTGTTGTTGTTGTCCTTAAGTTGGATTATTTCTCTTGGTGCTGTTGTTGATTTCTACCATGTTCGGCGAACTTGTTCTGATGTTGCTGTTTTTATCAAATTTGACCTACTACAACTGTCGTTGTTGTAGAACACCATTAGTTGGAGTTGTTTACTCTTGCAGAACTTGAAGAACTAGGAACTAGTGAGGACTTAGCCTTCATCCCCGTAGACAAGCAACAAACCCACCCCAAGCGTGAGCTCTTTAAGCGGGAAAATTTTTTTTTTTTAAAAAAAAAACAACCCCATTTTCCCGTTTTTGGCCCCCCGGGAAATTTATTTTTTTTAAAACCCTC
>JACEFZ010017777.1:0-12500 GCA_014155875.1 Cepaea nemoralis
TCCCGGCCCAAATTACTGACCGAGTCTTGGCAAGGACCATTTAAGGTACTAAGACAGATTTCCTGTGGACTATGAAATTAAGTTAAAGACAAACACACAAATCCCACAAAATATCTAAGACCATACTACAACAGGGAAAAGAACAAACAGCAGCAGCCAGTACAACAATAATCGACCATGAAGGCGACGAAAAAAAGCGAGGGAAATACCAACACCAGCACTAAACACGAGGGACTGCTTACAAGACATCAAGAAAAACCCGCAGTTAACTCAAGCAGCCCCGACGCTGCAAAAAACCATACAGGAACATTACCATCTTCCCAACAACCCAGGACAAAGAACTAGTACAACCCCCAAAATTCTCTGATTTCCCAACACACCAATAAAAATGCAGACCCACAAATTCCATACATTACAAAAAAAAACTGCATAAAAAATCATTGGACTTAGAAAAGAACCATCATTAGCGATCGAAATCACACTTCTTCCCCAAAGTCATCATACGCAAAAAGACGACACAATAAGACTCTGCATAGAATATAGGAAATTAAATAAAATGACACGTTGGATTTAGAGCCAATGACCAACTGCGGGGAACTGTGACAGAGCTGACAGATCTAGGTACTTCACGAAGCTAACAGAAAAAGGTTACTGGCAGAAAAGGGTAGCAAACAGAGCAGACATCGACACCCTTTTTCCAACCTTGGGACTTTTCAAGGGTTTAAATTCCCATTTGGGCTTGTTAACGCACCGGCAACATTCTACGCATGAAAAGCTTTACTGCGGACTAAAGAATATCATTTCATTATGGATGATTAGGGTTACACCAACGACTGACAGAGCACATAACAACATTACAGCAGACGTTTGAACGGATCAGACAGCACGGACTTACTATTAAACCTGCCAAAGTTGACATAGCCTACCAGGAAATCTCCTTCTTGGGGTATAAGATCTCTAATGGCTTTTGTCACTACTGACGAATACATCGTTGTCAAAAATTTCTGAAACTGACACTTCCGACTAGGAAGAAACAAGTCAGAAGTGTATTAGGACTTCTAAATTATTACAGGCAGTTCATCCCAGATTTTGCTGAACTGACTGAAAGTTTTACTAACATACTAAAAAAAGATCACCCAAATAAAATTGTGACAACGAATGCCTAAAATTTGCATTCCAGGACGGTATTGTATTATTTTTCTGAGAATAGTTTAAAGAATCCCATTCTCAAATTGCCAAATTTGCATATTCCGTTCAGATTGCGCACAGATGCGAGCTCCGTGGCGATGGAGCTGTACTATTACAGGAACATGACGGCATTTTGCATCCTGTATATTACCTATCCAGGAAACTTAAACCAAGAGAACGCACTTGGTCGACCCCGCAAAAAGAAGCCCTTGCATTAGTGTTTGCAATAACGAGATTGTCTAGATTCCTCCTTGGAAGGCATTTTTTAGTAGAATCTGACAACAGCCCTTTGATGTTTATTACATCTGGAGTGCCAACTAACCATATGATAGCGCGATGGTCACTTTTGCTTCAAGACTACAGCTGTGAAGTAAAACACATAAAGGGCACATCGAATACACTAGCTGACCTTTTGTCACGTTTGCCCCGATGATACCCAATAGCCAAATATGTCTGAGTGCAGTATGTCGAAACACTCAGACCAGCTTAGCCATTAATGTATTTATTTTCAGAAAAGCTGGTGAGTGTCAATTACATCATTGTGATAGGGATCAATTCCCACTGTAAATATTATTAGAGTTTCTAAAATAAGGTGATAATTGTGTTGTATAAGTGCGTAGTATGTGTTAGAAAGTGAACATTAGTATTATAATATTATAAACTAAGAACAGTGCCACAGGCCAGTGTTGTAACTTACCTCAGTGAACAAGAACAAGTTAAGTTATCCGTGGTATCTGCAAACTGGAGTTATCCAGAAACATTTTATCCCGTGTGAATTGAACTATTGAGTGAACTAAACTGGGACAGTTACTCTACTGTATAAGTTCGTAATCCAGAAGTCCAATGAAACACCGAAAACACCAGCGAATAGCACAACGTTACACTCCGAGTAGTCCAACATCATTACGGAACAAGTGTGTGAAAAACTATTCCTTACATCAGCTGTTCGTGTGTACTTCCGGAAAGTTAGAAAGTTAAACAAAAATCCTAGCAGACTATGAAAAAAAACCTTAAAAATTAATGACGCTTGTAAAATATTTGTGAAACACGAATTTGAAATATACAAATTGTGTATTAATATTTTTGAAACTACTGTAATCTGAGAATCATACCTTGATTAACTGATTCACATTAGCGACATTTTTTCGCTATTGTAAAGAAGTATCAAGCTATGACGCTGAGAAATAAATTTATAATTGTAATTTATTAGGTTTAACATCTGTTTACATTATTCCCCTTTCATTTAATGGGTGTCACCAATTACACCAAAGGGCGGTAAATCGAAATAGATAGTAATGTGTAATTTATAAAAATAGCCACTGTGTTGTCAGATTGTCGACACGCCAAGATTGCATCAGCTGGGCATGGAGAAGATTGCCAAAGTTGTAGACCAACATGAGAGCTCCCTACCAAGTTTGGTTGGAACTCTACAGTTGAATTCGTCTCATTTTAGGACGTTTTACGGTCTAACCTGATGTCTAAGGACATATTATACGTTTTTCTGTTGGTTGCGAGGTAGTTGCATTGATTGCTGGTGCTACCGGTCTGACTGGGTCAAAATTGCAACAGAGGTGATCATCCATCGAGAGGATGATACTTGGCAACTGTTGAAGTCTGAGTACAGCATGACTTAATATGTATAATTGACAATACTTATGTATTTCTATTGAACCTATGCCAGGGTATATGACAACCAATGGGAAGATTCTGACTTGGTTAAGAATAGCAACCCTGAATTTACAGAGAATACACATGAAAGATAGAATCTTTCATGAATGACGCGCGGGGAGGGTTTCATAATCCCCATTGATATGCCGCGACATCGTTACGCCCGCCAGGCGAACACCAGTTACCTACTCACAGGTTTCGCTAACGACAGAGAGAGCGACCGTCAGAGTCAAGCCAGTACAAGCGTGACGCATGCAATTCTCGCTGCGCTCGAATCCACAGGGCAAGCATTGTGAGCGGGAAACGGCAGACACGGCTAGAGAAATCAGACGAGACGGACGTGTATGGAAGCGGCTCTTGTGTTTCTGTGCCTGAATGTCGATTGCTCGTAGCTCTTGTGAGAAGATAGAAAGACTGCATAGCTGTGGGTTTGAGTCTGTGAGTGCATTGATGTATTATGTATAGGTTGTGATATTCACCTTGTGATGGCTACATGCCGAATTAGATTGTGTTGCATGTGAAGTGTAAATAAAACCATCAAACTTAGTGTTACTGTGTGTCCCGTCAAATCATTCTGTACATTCTGTCTCACATATGTTAGGTTCAGAGAGCCAGATTCATTAGATTGTAAGACCCTGACACTAACCAAAATTACTCCTATAGAGTTAGAACTGGAAAGAGAAACACCTACCCTCAAATTACTACTTTAGAGACCATATTATGAAAAGAAACACCTACCCAAAATTACTGATGTAGAGTTAAGACTGGGAACAGAAACATCTACCCTCAAATTACTACTTTAAAGACCATATCATGAAAAGAAACACCTACCCAAAATTACTGCTGTAGAATTAAGACTGGGAAGAGAAACATCTACCCTCAAATTACTACTATACAGTTAAGGTTGGGAAGAGACTCGTACCCTCAAATTGCTGCCACACAATTAAGATTGGGAAGAGAAAGACATATCCTCAAATTGCTACTATACAAGTAAGATTGGCAAGAGAAACACATACCACTAAAATTACTACTATACGGTTAAAATTGGGAAGAAAATCACATTCCCTTAACTTAAGTAGCCAGGTACAGCACAAATACACCCCAGACACTCTGCCAGACACATCCTGGTCATCAAATGTCAACACATAACGCTAACCTTGAAGTTACTGACCTGTGGATACAGCATCCCCGAAGTCACGTTATAATACTCGCCCCGCCGGACCTCACTGGTCACAGGTGAGCCAGGTTCAAACTCTGTTTTTTTGACTAGCTTGAAATAAACTACCCCGTCCGGTCAGCCCCACCACAAGTTTAGTTGCCGGAAGCCCTTGCTCAATCCAGTGGTGAACCGAATAGTTCTGGCAGAGAGTTTTGCAGAAATCAGCTAGTAGTATAGAAAACGTCACACGTGAACACGTCAATTAACCCCCAAATACCAATTGTCACTTAAGCTCGTTAGTCAGTGCTTCTTATATTTCGAAATAATAAATGTACAGTAAAGCGTAATTACGAACTCGTGTATAATACGCATGCTTGATTTAGCCGAATACTACTCAATCATTCATTCATTCAGTAGACTGTCCTTTGCAGAATCTCGCTCCCATAACAACCTTCCGGAAAACCTCTCGGTTATAAGCAAGATGTCCCGCGTCCGATACACCCCTGGAGATCATCTGCCACATCCTGCACCCATCTTCTCTTTGGCCTTCCTTTTTCATTTTAGTAAACTGAAATTCGCGCGAAATACGCATGTTTATTTAGCGAAGTACTTTTGGTAAATTGGAAATGTGTGTATAATACTCATATCTGATATAGTCCAGTACTTTTGGTAAAATGGGAATTTGTGTAGAATATGCTTGCTTTGAATAGTCCAGTACTTTCTGGCGACATGGAAATTCGTATAATATGCTTACTTTATTTAGCCCAGTACTTTTAGTGAAATGGAAATTCATGTATAATAAGGATATTTGCTTTAGTCCAATACCTTCTAGAAAAATGGAATTTCGTGTATAATAAGGATACTTGGTTTAGCCCACTACCTTCTTGAAACATGGACATTCTTGTATAATAATACTACTTGGTTTAGCCCCGTTTTTTCTGGAAACATGAAAATTCGTGTATAATAAGGATACTTGGTTTAGCCCTGTATTTTCTAGAAACGTGGAAACATGTGTATAATAAGGATACTTTGTTTAGCCTAGCATCTTCTTAAACATACAAATTCTTGTACAATAAGGATACTTGGTTTAGCCAAGTATCTTATAGCAACATGGAAATCCGTGTATAATACACGATATAGTTTGTTTCTTCATTGTATTGTATAAAACATGTATTAAAAACCTGATAATAAAATAAACATGTAGTAGCTTGTCTGTTTACAAGACGTTGAAGTCATCGCCTGCCAATGTTTGCTGTTTCTGATTGACTAAACGATGTTAGTTCAGTAATTTGCATTGTTTTCTGCACCACCGAAAGCGGTCTGCCTCCAAATCGCCTGAAACTGATTTCAAATCCTCGACTCTGTATGACGGAGAGATTAGAAACGAAATTTCACTGTCCCACTTGCTGGACTGACAGACATGCATCACAATATTAGGCATTCATTCGCCAATGAACTTCTATAGGTTTCACACCTTCATAGAACAACAAACGGTTAACAAAACTCTGCGCCTCTTAGATGTAAGTCAGATGCGGGACGGCAATTTTTGAGCTGTCCTGATGACGTCACCGTGTTCGTCTGCAACGCGATGCCAGGTGCTTAACTCTCTTGACATCCTTAAAAACGATACTGACAGGTTCTTATCTCATCCCATCTCATAATGTTCCTCTTGTACCTTGAGGTGTCGAGGTGAAGTATAAACATCGTGAGAGTGCCCGATTATGGGCTTCATGTATCGATATTCCCACGGACTCTGCTATTCCCTCCGTCCAACGCTTACGTGGTCGGCCTCTTTCTCTGTTTCCATCTGGTCTGTACATCATTGCTTGTTGTGGCATGCTGTTGACTGGTACCTACTTGCATGGCCAAACCATTTGACTTGCTGCTTTCTAATAAACTCTAGTGCTGCTATAACCCCCACTTTAGTCCTGATTTCTTCATTTCTGATCTTATCTCTTCTTGATACGTTGAGTATTCTTCTCAGGAATCTCATTTCTGTTTTTGTGATTTTTGCTTCCTCTTTTTCTGTCATTGTCCAGGTTTGGCAATGGTAGCATAGAGATGGTAGGAAGATTGTATTGTAAAGTGCCATCTTAGTAGTTATTGATACATGTTTGTTCTTTAGTACTTGATTTTGTACTTGTACCCAACACATTTCGTTTAGACTATTCATGTGGTCTTGCAATTCAGCTTCTGATTTTGCTATTAGTGATTGGTAGTCCGCAAACAGGAGTTCTCTAATGGTGAGATATGCAGATGGTTCTTCTTCTATGTTCTCGTCATGCGGTATTCCTGCTGTCTCTGTTTGGCTGGTTTCTTTACATATCCTGTCTGTATATATGTTATGAACAAGAGAGGGGACAGGTCACAACATTGTCGTACTCCAGATCTTATGGTGAAGGGTCAGTGTCTTCCAGTTACAAGACAATATATTGGGTATTGTAAGGTTTTATTCGAAGCCCCCTGTCGGTTGTATATATATATATATATATATATATATATATATATATATATATATATATATATATATATATATATATATATATATATATATATATATATATATATATGAAATATCATCATCATCATCCTTATCATCATCAAATGCCATGCCAGCTGGCGTAGGCGTTCATGACAGTACACTATCTTGATCTTTGGTTTTCTGGATCAACACCGCTGTTGATATTTCTCCTCCATGCCACCGTCTCAATCCATCCAGCATGATTTCTCTTGGTCTGTCTCTGTTATATTCGCAAATAGTTGAATATGGCGTCATGATTGTCAAAGTTTGTGACAATGTACATTTCTTCATTGTTTATTTTGATGTATAATTGGCATGCTGTGTTCTTTTTTTAAAGCACAGTAAAAAAAAAAAAAATTTAATTCTCACTGTCTCTTGACAGACAGGTTCAACTCTAGTAACCCCTTCTCTTTATAGATATTGTTCGGGTAAGGGGAGATAATGCAGCTATGTCTTACTTCCCTTTGCACCTCAAACCAGTTGGATGCTTCATCGGTTATCCTGACAACCGCTTGTTGTTCATGATATAATGATTTAATTAAGTGGGCTCAAATTGCTGGAAACACCAAATCCGTCATGATGTTCCATAATTGTTGATGTTGAACACAGCTGACGGTCTTAATATTGGATACGAAATAAGTATAATGATTTGCATTGTATTTTGGACATTTCCCACAAATGGTTATTATCTTAATCTTCAGTTCTCTTCAGTAGGTAGATAGGAAGGTATAGTTATAGATCAATGTAGAAGTAAAGAACAATTGTGCACGCTTTGAAGTTACTGGGTGTATCATGCTAGCCACATAGTTGTATAATCCAGTCGGTGTTCAATATTTAATATCACACCTACAGCCTACACTTCAACGTACAATTATAATTAGCTATAATTTTAGACTGGGTCGAACTGACAGTCCATATCTATGGTACTGGTATAATTGTTCATTATAATTGTTTAACTATAATTGTTCACTATATATGTGTGTGCGTGTGGGAGCGAGAGAGAGAGAGAGAGAGAGAGAGAGAGAGAGGAGAGAGAGAGAGAGAGAGAGAGAGAGAGAGAGAGAGAAAGTGGGTGTCAGAGAGAGGGAGAGAGAGAATGTGTGTGCGCGCACGTGCATGCGTGTGTGTGGAGAGAGTGATTGAGCGAGAAATGGTGGGGGAATGTGTCAGTGCATGCATTCGTACGTGTATGTGTGATAGTGAGTGAGGGAGTGTGTGCGTGCGTGTATGCGTTCATGCGTACGTGTATGTGTGAGAGAGTGTGATTGAGAGAGTGAGTGTGTGTGTGTGTGAAGGATTGTGTGTGAGAGAGTGAGACAGTGGGAGAGTTGATGTATTAGTGTGTGTATGTGAGCGCGCACATGCGTGTGAATGTGTGTATATGAACGAATACAGAGAGAGAGAGAGAGAGAGAGAGAGAGAGAGAGAGAGAGAGAGAGAGAGAGCTGAGGAGATGCATGTCATGTAACACGAATGTTATGTAACACGTGAATCCATATGTTTGTGTATTCTCATCTGTCATATCATCAGTTAAATACCATTTGATTTTATCATGCATAATATAAACTCATGTTCATTACTGTAGTTTGAGTGAGAGAGTCAGTGAGTGTGAATGAGAGATAGAATGAGTGAGCGGGAGAGTGAATGAGTGAGCATGAGAGTGAATGAGTGAGCGGGAGAGTGAATGAGTGAGCGGGAGAGTGAATGAGTGAGCTTGAGAATGAATGAGTGAGCGTGAGAGTGAATGAGTGAGCGGGAGAGTGAATGCGTGAGAGTGAATGAGTGAGCGGGATAGTGAATGTGTGAGCGTGAGAGTGAATGTGTGTGTGTGTCAGAGAGAGAGAGAGTGAGAGAAAGAGAGGGAACATCACTATGTTTACGTCACATACTTTTTATGTACACATTTTTCTCCATGTTTAACATTTTTATGAGACTGCTCATGACAAGTGTCAGTGTATGTGTGTGAGTAAAGTGTGGGAGTTTGTTCATACTAGTTTCAATGCTAACTTGAGACATTTTGTATGTGTCTAGATGTGAGGAGGTGTGAGTGTGTGTGGAGGATGTGTGTGAGTGTGGGAATATGTGTGGGTGGGGGGGTGTGGGTGGGGGTATGCGTTTGGATGGGTTGGGGTGTGTGGGTGTTGGTGGGATGTGTGGATGGATGTGTGGGGGTGAAAGTAGGGGTGTGGGAATGAGGTGTGGGGGATGTGTATATGGGTGGAGGACATGTGTATGGGATGGATGCGGGGGATATGTGTTTATGTGGGTGAAGATGTGTGGATGGTTTGAGGAAGTATGTGTGGGTGACGGGGTTGTGTGGGTAGGGGATTGTGTTGGGTGGATTGTGGATGCAAGGGCGGGTGGGGAGAAGTGTATGGTGTGTGGGTGTGAGATATGTGTGCGGTGTGCGGGATGTGTGCATGATGTCTGGGTGGTAGGGTATGTTTGGGGTGGTATGGTTGAGGATATGTGTGTGGGTGGAGGATAGTGGGTGGTGTGGGGGATGTGTGTGATGGATGCGGGGAATGTGTGTATGGGTGGGGTATATGTGGGGGTGAGTAGGGGATGTGTGGTGGTTGGGGGAAGTATGTGGGGGTGTGGGGTGGGAAATGAGTGCGTGGATGGGGAATGAGTGGGTGATGGTGTGAGAGTGGCTTAGGGATGTGTAGGTCGGAGAGGGAGTTGTATGTGTCGGGATGGGATGTGTGAGTGGGTGAAGGATGTGTGTGGGTAGGGGTATTGTGATCGAGAGATGTTTGGTTGGGGGTGGGTGGGGGTGTGGGTGCTTAGTGGAGGATGTATGCGTGAGTGAGTGTGTGTTGGTGGACGGGTAGGGAATGCGTGTGTGGGTGGGGAGAGGTGTGTGGTGTGTTGGTTGGGGATATTGTGTGGGTGAGATATGTGTGTTTTGTGGTGTGTGAGTGGGGGTATGTGGGGTGGATGGGTAAGGGTATATGTGTGGGTGTGGGTGGGAATATTGTGTGGTATCTGGGTGGGGGATATGTGTGTGGTGTGTAAGTGGGGAGGTGTTGGTGAGGGATATGTGTGTGTGTGTGTGTGGTGCGTGGGTTGGGAATATTGCGTGGTAGGGGGTGTATGTGATGTGCGGGTGGGGGATTGGGTTAAGGCATGTGTGGGTGGATGGATGTTTTATGTGTGGGTTGTGGGGTGTGTGTGTGAGGGGTTTGGGGATGTATGGGTGGTTAGGGAGATGTGTGTGTGTGTGGGGGGGGGGGGGGGGGTAGGGTCATGTCAGTTGGTGGGGATGTGTATGTGTGTATGTATGGTTTAGGGATGTGTGAGTGGATGTGCGATGTGTGGGTTGGTGGGGGATTGTGTGCGTGGGTGGGGAATATGTGGTCGATGGAGATGTGGCTGGGGGATGCGTGGTTTGAGGTGTGGGTGGGGAGAGGATGTGTGGGTTATGATGTGGATGGGCGTGGGATGTGTGGGTTAGTGAGGGAATGTTTCTGGGTGGCGAGTGTTTTGGTTGGGGGATCAGATGAGGGTAGTGTGTGTGGGTGGGGGATGTGCCGGTTGGTGGGGTATGTATGTGTCCCTGGTGTGCGTGTGTGTGGGTAGGTGGGGGTGTGCGTGTGGGTGGGGTGATGTATGGATAAGTGGGAGATGGGCCTCATAACATGGTAATAAGCCTTGTTTATGTTTACAACATTCATTTCACAATGTTTATTTTTCTTCCTATGTAAATGTATAATGCTCTTGATGAACGAAAGACGAGTGATTGGAAGGGCCGATTGTAAGACGGGCCTGCGCGCCCAATTTGTGACCCCAATAAAGTTAATTTGATTTGATTTGATTTATCTTTTAACTGATTAAGTGAAATGGGATGATCAGTCGTCTTAAGCTACCACCCATAACTGCCAATGGCATATATATTTCCAACATGTTGTCATTGCATCAGGCTAAAACACGTCTGCTACCATATTAATACCTTTTAAGTCATAACCGTGACACACCTCTACTTCCCATTTTCAGCAATCAATTTTTGTTGGGATAAATATACTTTTAGTTTGTCACATAATTATTTTTAAATATTAAACAATAACCTGATAAGGGATCACAAATATATAGAGGTGGATATAATTATTAAGATAGGTAGTACATAGATAGTTAGGAGGATTGGTTGATGGGTGAGCAGGTAGATAGGTGTGTGGGTAGGTGTGTAGGCTGGTACATAGGTTTGTAGGTAGGTTGGTAAGTACTTGGGTAGGTCTGAGTGGATATTCTGAGACTGAGTGGCCGAGAGTAGAATGTGGCTTAGTTATACATATTTTAAAAAAAACGAAAACTATGATGCTTAGCAGTGGAAAGTAGAGGTAATCAATTAAGTTTACAATAATCGGCGAGATAATAGAACAAGTAACACGTCTCTCCTAACTTAGACATGTAATAACAGATGATGACAGAAATGAAGTAGAAATATAAACGAGAACAGGAATGGCCAATCATGTTCTCTACAGCATGAAATCAGTATTAACATCAAGAGAGATTACCAACGCATTAAAAATGAGAATATTCAAGTGTTACGTCTTTTCAACACTACTATATGTCGTGCTAGCCTGGACAATGAACAAGCAATTATAAAGTTGAAAAGATGCCATGGACATGTGGATAAGCAGAGAGATATGTCGTATTTCATGGAAACAAAATCAATCAAATACAGAGGATCTATAACTATTTGGAATGAAAAGAGATTTGATGAAAGAAATAAAAAAGAGGAGAGTGAAATATTTCGGGAACGTTAAAAGGCTTATCACTCTTATAAAAACCACACTAGAGTGTAAGGTGAAGGTAGTGAGCAAGAAGTCGACAACAATACAAGTGGGAAGATAACATCAAGAGACAGACAAATAACAGTGTGACAAAATGACAGTCAAGGCGAGAGGCAGACAGTGTTGTAGATCCAATGCAACCAACCATCATTGTGGCGACGGCACCCGATTGATTACCCATGAGTATCTGCAATTACTACATTAAGTGTAAGCAATTGCACTTACTGTCAATTCTGTTGCGAAATGGTGGCAAACACAACTGGCAATCCTGCATACCGCTGTCGAAATGCACACGATTTGGTGGCAGACGGTATTGTTTTGTTTGTAAGAGTGGTATGAGCGTCGATCGTTCAGAAATAAATGGCAAACTACTGAACTAACATTGGCTAGTAAATCACAAATGGCCACAGACTGCGGGAGTGTATTGTGACGTCTTGTAAGGACCTGTAACTATCTTTAACTTTACTTACTACATTAAGGGTCCGGTCAAGGCCAGACTTCGGGTTGTGGAACAGTGGGCTGTAGAAGGTTGCTTGTCGATTGTTTGGCAACACAAAGTTGTATGCTTGTACTAGGACGTAATCCGCGTATCTGGCAGGTGATAAGAAAGATCTCGTAAGTTGATGAGGTAACAATTACTTACATATCCTTTACAGGACGTAGCAGTTAACACCAGCATTTTCTGGCTGCTCATGATTCCTGGGCAAGCTTACGTTCAGTAGTTTGCCATTGCTTTCTGAACGACCGGCATCCATACCATTGCATAAGAAACCAACGTAAGGCGGTCTGCGGCCAAATCACTCACAGCTGTGTTTCGAACATGGTATGCGGATACGAACTGCGTGTGTAATACTTTCGCCACGGAGCTGGCTTAATGAGTACTCTTCCCAACATCGTTCTTCTTCTTCTTCTTCTTCTTCTTCTTCTTCTTCTTCTTCTTCTTCTTCTTCTTCTTCTTCTCTTCTTCTTCTTCTTCTTCTTCTTCTTCTTCTTGTGTCTTCTGCTTTCTATAAGTGCTTCTTATAAATCAATTGTCCTCACCATAGGTAATGTGTATGTCATGCTGATGTAGTCATCCACCTTCCTTTGACAGTTTGTCACCTTTGTTTATTTCCAGGTATGTTGCAATATGAAGGAACCCATTGTATTACAACCCTTTTGGTTTTCTAGC
>JACEFZ010017777.1:15000-30896 GCA_014155875.1 Cepaea nemoralis
TCGTCCTCAGTCACCTCCTCCTTCTCGATTTCTATTTCGACAGTGGGATGTCATAGTATATGCCTATCTCCCAGATCAGTGTCACCGACTTCGGAAAGCCTGTGTGAAGTCTTTACTTCCAGTTGAGTTGTTGAGTTGAACTGAGAACCGATATCACTGCACTGAGGATTATTCCCATATGGACCCCGTCCCCTCGTTCAACATCCAGTGAAGAGTCACACTACTAATCGTTCCCACCGCTATCTGGTTGAAAGTTCTCCTGGTCTTGGCTCTCAGTCTTTGGATTCTTACAGAACCAATGCCGATCCCCCGCCATATCATTCTTTCCACATAGGGTTCTCAATCTGTGACCTCTGAAGCAAAACTGAGCCATTCCACACGAAGCGTTCCTTTCTTCACCTTACTTAGCATACTCCTTGAGTCCGTGATGAATGCAATGTGTGTTGCAGTCATCTCCTCTATCCAATGGGATGCCGCTGTTAGCCTTCGCGATGAAACCCCAACCACTACGTCTGTTTCTCACCACTGACCCATCGAAAGGATGGAAAGGATACAAAGCGAAGCTATGCGCATTATTCTTGGATGTACAAGAGATAAAGCATGCAGGGCGATGCGCTACCTTTTTAATTTTCCAACCATGAGGGACAGAATACAATTTTGCTAAGCACGTGCCTATCTCAGAGTCAACGCAAACACACAACATCAACTGTATGGCTGGCGAGAATAAGAAGGTTAACAATAGGAAAGTCGTGGATGGGTCAAGCCGAAGGCAGCAGGTTAAAAATAGGAAAGTCGTGGATGGGTCAAACCGAAGACATTCTTCAGCAGGTGTGTTCATATGAGGACTTAGAACCTGTCGAGGAGTGGGTACAAGTGCCAACAGAGTTAGTACATCCTTTTCAGTATGCATCCAACCAGAAACCAGACAGGAAATGCAGACAAGAAAATCCAGCTGTTGTGGAGGCGGAAGTACAAGCTCTGATCTCGGAGAATTATTTAGAGGATGATGCTGTCTTTTACACGGATGGGTCGATCGTTGGAGGAGTGAGAAGTTCATGGGCTTTTGCGACTCAGGCGGTTGGGAAAATTGTGAAGAAAGAGTCCGGCGCTTTTGCTTTGACCACAAGCAGCCTGACTATAGAAGTCATTGCAGTAAGTACAGCAATAACGTGGCTCGAGACACAGACATTCAATGTATCCTTAGTGGCTCAATGAGTATGCTCAGGAGGGTAGAGATGGGATAGGTCCGAAGAGAGTGGCTGCTGTCTCTGGAGCAGTCTCGGTTGGCAAAGATTAGTTTCATCTTCGTGCCAGGGCATGTGGGTGTACAAGGAAATTAGCAGGCTGACAGGTTTTCAGGCAGGATTACTGTGGAAGGCGGACGAGCCTTGGACCAGGCAGACATTCTGAATGCTCTACGAGAAATAAGTCGATTACGAGAACCAAGCGATGACTGGGAATCTATAACCATGATCAGGCTGCGAGAACATTAAGTTAAAAGAGGTGTGGCCAAACAAGAACACTACGCAGGAAGCCAAAGAAGAGTAATAAACGAACACAGAACTGGTGTTGTGATCCTCTAAACGCTGTGGGATTTGCTGAGGAGGGGATCCTAGCACTTTTGGACTAAATGGTTCGATGTGCAGTGAGGATGATCTGTAGACTAACTATTCATTGGCACCTTGCCGTCTTGACAGACGATAGTTTGTGCTTATAAAAAGGCATAATAACTTTTAACTATGGCGGTAGCGAGTGTGACTGATAAGGCCAATTTGCGCTGTAAATGTCCGTTCACAGTGGGTGCATGTGAACACGTGGTCATTTCCACCATCATGCACCATCTTACGTCTCAAACGCTTGGTGTGTGACTTTTCTGCAATAATTTTCTCCTTTGACTTTATTCCATTTCTGATATTTGCCCTCCATGCAATACGTTCAGCGGCGACTTGCTCCCAATGTGCATTATCAATGCCTGTATCAATCATGTCCCGCTTACACACATCTTTGTATCGTAGTAGAGGCCGACCCTGAGATCTCTTACCCATCTGTAATTCACCAAAAAAGATATCCTTTGGTATTCTACCATCATCCATCCTCCTAAGATGTCCTATCCATCTAAGTCTACGAAGACTAAGCATGGAATAAACTGTCACACAACCTGATCTTTCCAATACTTCAGTATTTGTGATTTTGTCTTGCCACTTAATACCAAGAATTCTTCGCAGACACCGCATATGAAAGCTGTTTAAGTTGTTCTCTTGGTAGGAGTAAGTTGTCCAGGTTTCACTGCCATAGAGAAGAGTACTAAGGACACAGGCTTGATACACAAGGACTTTTGTTTTGGCAGTAAGCTTCCTGTTCTCCCAGACTCTTTTTCTTAACCTGTTCATTGTTGTTGCTGCCTTACCAATCCGGATGTTGATTTCCTGATCTAGGGATAATTTGCTATTTACCACTGATCCTAGATATGTAAAATGGTCTACTATCTCTAGTTCGGCGTCGTCAATAAAGATTGATGGTACCCCATGTGCACCTTGTGACATAATCTGTGTCTTCTTTTTGCTAATTGTTAAACCAAATTCAGAACAAGCTTTGGAGAATGCAGATAGTAGACATTGCAATTCTTCCTCAGAGTGGGTCGTAACTGCAGCATCATCTGCAAAAAGCAACTCTCTGATCAGTACCCTCCTAATTTTGGTCTTAGCCTTCAATCTCTGAGCATTGTAGAGGCCGCCATCTGAGCGTGAGTGAATGTATATACCACCATCCTGATCATGAAATGCATATTTCAGTAGAAGTGAAAAGTATATTCCAAAGAGGGTGGGAGCTAGTACACAATGTAGACTAACTAACTAACTAACTAACTAACTAACTAACTAACTAACCAACCAGCTAACTAACTAACTAACTAACTAACTAACTAACCAGCCAACCAGCTAACTAACCAGCTAGCTAACTAACTAACTAACTAACTAACTAACTATCTAACTAATTAACTAACTAACTAACTAACTAAATATCTAACTAACTAACTAACTAACTAACTAACTAACTAACTAACTGACCCATCGATGTAGATCACTATGACTCCTTGTGTATGTTACTATGGATCAGCTGTTGCACCTCAACTCACGATTCAGTGCTACTATCATATTGTGCCAGTCCGTCAATCTTCCGGTACTTCAACCCACTCTTTGCATGATTGATGGTCTCTAGATCACACACCTGATATATAGATATTTCTGCCTGCGCCATCCGGGACCTACCTCGTCTTAGTCAATGACCCTTAACCATATCTATGGCTACATGCAGAGGTTGAACCCCATCTGCAGCAACTTTCAGGTACCATTTGGCTCGAATGACCCTATGCATACCCGCCATTGTTTAAAGCGCAGAATATGCCTCATGCGTATAACTTGTGTGTCCTTTGTGCACTCCAGGATTACCCGCATGGCCGCATTTTGTATGCGCTCCAACCTTACAAACTGGATCTTTCACACTGTCAGCAGCCCCAAACCATACTCAATGACAGCAATTATTAAATGCTTCATTAACTATTAAAAGCATCCTTTGCTCTTCCCCAGTTGCTGCCATCGCCCTCAAAGCATTAAATCCCCTACCAGCCTTCACCACTAAATCCCCCACATGATTCTTAAAAGACATACACCTGTCAAAGGTTATTCCCAACTACCTCACTTTATTCTCTCTCTACAAAAGGACGTCCATTCAATATAATACAGGGGACATCTGCCTTCACGATCCGGTTATCCAGGGAGTGCCACACAACCGATGCCTTCTCTAGGTTTATAACGGCCCTTGCGTCCCTGCACCACTCAACCACCCTGTTTACTGCTATCTGTAAGCCTACAGCTAAACGTTCCCTGCTTCTTCCATGTCTGTACACCAGCACATCATCTGTATTAACAAGACATAATTCAGTCGAAGGTAACGAACCCCATCTCTCCGTCTTACATTATCCCTCCTCTAATAATGTTGCCAGGAATCGGCGTCTTTCGGCCTATCTTTTAGCCATTTGCCACTTCCATCGCATTTTGTGTGTGAGCAAATTATCTCGTTAAATCTGTTTGTCGTACTTATCCGACATGGCTAGCAGTCGTAACATGCGGTTTAGAGGCGAGAGGACAGACTTCACTGCACCGGGTTTTATCCCATATGACTCTGTCTCTGTCCACAGGGCGGCCTGTCGAAAACATCCAAAGAGCACGAACTAAGTAGCCCCAGCAACGACCTCCTGGAGTCTCCACAAATTGCATTCTTGAACCGAATGACAAAGCCCGGAATCAAATTCACAAATTTCGGAATGCGAGGCAGCCTGCTTAACTTTTCGGCCACGGAAATCCTTTCCCGGTCCGAACTTAATATCCAAGAGAAGCATAAAATCACCAGATAGCCATTTCTTTTAAAAAATGTTGCATATCCTGTGCAGGACATTGTACTCAACACCAGCAGTTTTTAGCTGTTGTTGATGTACTAGGCAAGTTTTTACGCTCAGTAGTTTGCCATTGTTTTCTGAACGACCGGCTCCCATACCAATAAGTCCACAACAGGGAAACAAAAAATTAACGATTATCTGATTGGCTCCTTGACGTCTTGACAGATAATACTTTGTTACGTTTTGTTTTATAAAAGGCATAATAGCTACAACCCACGGCGGTCACGAATGTAACTGCTCAGACTAGATCGCGTGGCTAATGTTCTCCCACAATGGATGCAGTTGACCACATGGTCATTTTCATAATCATGCACCTACTGACATCTAACACGATCAGTGAGTCGGTGTGTTGACCTATCTGCAGTGATTTTCTTTGTATACCTCGTCTGACCTTTTCCCTCTATGCAACGTGATCAGCGACAACTTGCTCTGAAGGTGCAATATCAATTCCTGTATAAACATGTCCCACTTACACACATCTTTGCACCGGACGAGAGGCCGACCTCAAGATCTTTTACCCATCTGCAATTGTACCATATATGTATACTAAGCTGGAACCAGGTGACATAATGGTAAGGTAAACACCAAACCATCTGGACCACTCCAGTCTGTAACTACATCAAACCTGTTACCAACATCACAATCTGCGGTACATCTGTAACTACAGCAAACCTGTATACCTACATCACAATCTGCGGTACATCTGTAACTACAGCAAACCTGTAAACCTACATCACAATCTGAGGTACATCTGTAACTACAGCAATCTTGTATACCTACATCACAATCTGCGGTACATCTGTAACTACAGCAATCTTGTATACCTACATCACAATCTGCGGTACATCTGTAACTACAGCAATCTTGTATACCTACATCACAATCTGCGGTACATCTGTAACTACAGCAAACCTGTATACCTACATCACAATCTGCGGTACATCTGTAACTACAGCAAACCAGTATGCCTACATCGCAATCTGCGGCACATCTGTAACTACAGCAAACCTGTATACCTACATCGCAATCTGCGGCACATCTGTAACTACAGCAAACATGTATACCTACATCGTAGTCTGCGGTACATCTGTAACTACAGCAAACCTGTATACCTACATCACAATCTGCGGTACATCTGTAACTACAGCAAACCTGTATACCTACATCGCAATCTGCGGTACATCTGTAACTACAGCAAACCTGTATACCTACATCGCAATCTGCGGTACATCTGTAACTACAGCAAACCTGTATACCTACATCACAATCTGCGGTACATCTGTAACTACAGCAAACCTGTATACCTACATCACAATCTGCGGTACATCTGTAACTACAGCAAACCTGTATACCTACATCGCAATCTGCGGCACATCTGTAACTACAGCAAACCTGTATACCTACATCGTAGTCTGCGGTACATCTGTAACTACAGCAAACCTGTATACCTACAAGGCTATCTGCGGCACATCTGTAACTACAGTCAACCTGTATACCTACAAGGCTATCTGCGGCACATCTGTAACTACAGTAAACCTGTATACCTACAAGGCTATCTGCGGCACATCTGTAACTACAGTAAGCTTGTATACCTACATCGCAAAATGCCGTACATCGAATCCCGCATCCACTTGTGAGGCCAGTCCAGGCCCTGATACTGTCAGCAGGAGTGTAGGCTCTTTCAGGTCATTGAAAGCATGTCTCAAAGCCTGCGATCAGAAGACATCAGTGGTATTCTAAAGAGAGTTCCCAGAAGTGACACATTGTACCCCTTGGATTTTAGTATAGCAAGAGCAGCTGGAACAGGCTCACAATTGCTTCAAAATTATTAAATTCCACATAAAGTGAGAGAGAGAGAGAGAGAGAGAGAGAGAGAGAGAGAGAGAGAGACAGAGAGACAGAGAGGACGGGAGAGACAATGAGAGTGAGTGAGACAGAGACTGGAAGTGTGAGAAAATAGAGAGACAGAGAGAGCAAAAAAGACACATAAATAGAGAGACAGAGAAAACAAGAGAGGCACATAAATAAAGAGACAGAGAGAGAGCAAGAGAGGCACATAAATAGTGAGGCAGAATCAGAGAGAGCAAGAGTGGAAGAGAGAGAGCGCGACAGAGAGGGTGACAGAGATAATAAGAGTGAGAGAGACAGAGACTGACAGAGAGAGAGAGAGAGAGATAAAGAGACAGAGAAAGCGAGAGAGGCATATTAATAGAGCGACAGAGACAGCGAGAGAGGCACAAAAATAGAGAGACAGAGAGAGAAAAAGAGACAGAGAGAGCACATACATAAGAGACCAAGAAAGCAAAAGAGACAGAGCAAGAGAGGCACACAAATAGAGAAACAGAGAGAGCTAGAGAGACACGGATAACGAGAGAGACAGAGCGAGTGAAAAATACAGAGAGAGACGGAGAGATATAGAGAGAACGAGAGAGACAGAGAGACAGAGAGATAGAGAGACAGAGAGAGACTGAAAGACAGAGAGAGACAGGGAGACATAGACAGAGAAAAAGAGAGACAGAGTGACATAAAAAGATAGAGAGACAAAGCGAGATAGAGAGAAACAGCGAGGGATAGAGAGATAGAACGAGATAAAAAGACAGAAATACAGAGACACCAAGAGAGACATAGAGAGGACGAGGGAGATAAAGAGACAGATACATTAGATAGGCAGAGTGAGATAGAGAGAGATAAAGAGAGATAGAGAGATAGGGAGAATGAGATAGATACAAAGAGAACTAGAGAGACAGAATATATATATATATATATATATATATATATATATATATATATATATATATATATATATATATATATATATATATATATATATATATATATTCTTCCTCTTCTTCTTCAGCTTTCCGAGCCATTGAGGTTCTTTGCTGCAAATACAATCCGTCTCCATTCGTCTCTCTGGTGGACCTTCTCTTGCCAGTCGTTGATTCCAAGTGCTTGTAGGTCTGTACATGTATTATCTCTTCTTGGTCTATATATAGTGACAGAGGGATAGAGGGATAGAGAGATAGAAAGATAGAGGGATAGAATGAGTTAGAGAGAGATAGAAAGACTTAGTGAAAAGCAGATAGAGATGGAAAGGCACAGAGAGGTAGACGACAGAGATAGATACAAAAACCAAAAAAAACAAAAAACTTTATTTTCAAAGGGTTAAGAATTGGGCACGCAGGCCCGTCTAACATTCTGCCCTTCTATCACTCTCTTTCATACACTTATTTCATTCACACATCATTCAAGGCTAACAGAGAATAGCAGCAATATAAAAGATATGCATTATAAAGGCATGGGCAAAATGCGAACAACAAAATTACACGACACAGTAATATTAGATAATGATCTGACACTTGTTATTTGCCGTGTGGAATATACTGGCCTACCAAAAGGGGACTGGCTGTTATCCTAGGGTTTTGTTATTATTATTATTATCTCTTTTATTAAGGGGGAAGGTAATCCGTATTGAGATAGTGTTCGAATAATTTGCGATTATATGAATAGGGATTGGTGATGTCTTTGATTTCTTGTGGAAGATTGTTCCACAGCTGAGCTGCAGAGTACGTTAAGCTTGTTTTGTATAAGTCAATCCTAGGCTTCGGATTGTGTAATATATTTAAACGTTTACTGTGTCTAGCATTATAGTTAAACAATGGCCAAAGGTAATTTGGGGCATTTCCGATGCAGGATTTTGTGAATTAGTTTAGCTTTATTGAAAAGCAGGCGTTTGCGGAGTGGTAGTAACTGAAGGCGTTTATACAGGCTAGGATTGTCAGATAAATGTTTGCTATAAATAAACTCATGGCCCGTTTCTGGAGTGAGTAAGTCGCTTGGTGTTTGAATTAGAACAACCATCCCAGATTGTAGAGCAGTAGTCAAAGTGTGTCTGTATATGATAAGTATAGAATAGTTTCCTTGTGTCCTCATCAAGGAAGTTTTTAATTTTGGCGAGTTGGTAGACTTATTTATATGTATGTTTAATGAGCGCTTGAACGTGGGAATTAAAGGTTAGGTTTCTATCAATGATTAGGCCTAATGTTTTGTGCTCAATTACACTTTTACTGGCATGTTATCGATGTGAAGTTGAAGTGATGTGTGTGAGCTTAGAGTTTGAAGTTTTTGTCTGGTTGTTAATAACATTGATTTTGTTTTAGTGATGTTATTTGCTTACGGTTTGAATAGCTCCACCTGATTACATTATTTAATTCTTGTTGTAAAAACGACTCCAGTAAAATACAGTTTTCAGCGTTTGTGTACACTGTACAGTCGTCTGCAAATAGATCGCAGGACGACGAAAGATGCAAAGGTAGATCGTTAATATATATGGCAAATAATAGAGGGCCAAGAATAGAGCCTTGCGGTACTCCAATATTGAAGGTAGTGGTTTGAGACATAGATTTATTATGTGATACTACTTGCTTTCTGTTTGATAGAAAAGATGATATTAGAGTGACTACATTAGGGCCAATTTTCATTGTCTCAAGTTTTTTAATTAAAATAACATGGTCTATCATATCAAATGCTTTCTTGAAATCAATAAACACAGTTTCACATAGACTGTTGTTGTTTATATTCTGGTGCCAATTTTCTATCATGTTTGTTAAGGCCGTATGGCAAGAATATTTTGGTCGAAATCCTGATTGGCTGTCAACAATAAGCTTGTTGCGAACTAAATACTGTAATGTTACTTTATGGATGTGTTTTTCTAGTGGTTTAGATAGTGATGATAGTAAGGAAATGGGTCTGTAATTGTTCGGGAGACCATTGTCCAATGAACCAGATTTAAGAAGAGGGTACACTTTAGCGATTTTGAGAGCTGATGGAAAGTGGCCTTTGGTGAGACACTGATTATATACATAGGTTAGTGTTATACAGATCACTGGCGCAGCACATTGGAGAATCCGGTTGCTGATTCCATCTAACCCAGATGATGTTGTGTTTTTTAGGCTACTGAGGTAAGTGAATACTTCAGTGATTGTTAATAGCGGTATGTCGGAAAGAATATCGCGGGAGCGTCTATTCTCGCAAAACGATGACAGTAAAGATAAGTTGCAAGGAGAATTAGGTATTGAAGCCTTCAACTGGTCTATGTCAGTTTGCAAAAAATTACTGTATTGGTCGCATGTAATATGATATGATGGTAAAGAATTTCGTAAGTTATACTTGTTTGTCAAGGTGTTAATTGCCTTCCATATATCCTTACTATTTGTTTTATCCATTACTAAGTTCTTAAAGTAATTTTTCTTTTCCCGTCGTATGGTATATTGAACTTTGTTTCTAAGAGAACGGTATGCGCTGAGATCCCGCTTTTTATGTGCTTTATCTCTGTCTCTCATAATTTCAAGTATTTCCTGGGTGATCCAAGGTGGCTTGACGTGGTGTTTTACTCGAACTTCCTTGATTGGCGCATGTCTATCAAAATCATCAATAACGGTTTTCATCCAGAATTCCAGAGCATCATCCGGGTCAGGAAGCTGATAAACATTGTCTAGAGGTGAACTGATCAAGTCCTGTAAAAATTCGTTTTGGTTCTAATTTTTGTAACTTCTATATCTTACACTTATGTGTTTATGTTTAGGAGTTTTAATTCCTTTTTTAGACCATGTGCAGCATATTGGGTAGTGATCGCTCATTGCACAATTGGGTACGGTGCATTCTATGATGTTGTCTGAGCAAGTTACATACATGTGATCTATGACTGTTGAAGATCACTTTGTTACTCTAGTAGCTTGTTGTACTATTTGTTGGAAATTATATGATGCAACTATATTTCCCCATATTATGTTGGATTTGTTGGTGTCAATGTTAAAGTCTCCGAGTAGTATAATTTCCTTCCCGGAAGCGAAAACCACATCCATCAGGGTAGTGAAGATTTCGTACCAGACGTGTCCAGCACTGGAATTTCGATAGAGGTAGCCAATTAACAGGGGTGTGCGGTTGTGAAGTTTATAGCTCTAACCAAATACATTCTATTTCGCAAGTTTCAAAGTCTATTTTGAGCATTTAGTAAATTAGAAAAATAGGTTACTGTGCCTGTCTCTTGTTTCCTACAGGGATCCCTTCTAACAACATTGTACCCTTTAATAGAGATGTCATCATCTGAAATATTATAATTAAGGCTACTTTCACTAAGGCCGAATAAATGAAAATTTTGATTAAGAATAGAAGATAACTCTGGTAGCTTGTTAAATAAGCTGCAAATGTTTAAGTGTCCAATGCGTAATCCTGACTTATTGAGCCAGTGTTGCCACTTCACAGACATTTCATCCACGAAGAAAGTGTAAATTAGTCAAAGTTAAGCAAAAATACAAGATCATAAAAAATCACAATTACATTAACTTACAAAATATCAGTAATACAAATCAATAAGTAAATGACAATATTATAACGATATAACTAATTAGACCAACGAATATAATGCAAACACGGATCAAAACGAATTAAAGAACATACAACAAATAATTAACCTGAAAAAACTACTTCACAAGCTAAGTAACCAACTGTTATCCAAAAGAATTAATAAATGACTGTACAAGTCAATGTCTCTGTTTAAAGCGGCGTATCCCACACGGGAAATAAAACGTTAAACAGTAAGCAATTAAAGTTCAAGGAGGAAGCTCTGTTGCTGGTATCAATGCATATAGGGTTCCGTTTTTAATACGTATCCTATCTCACAGGTATTATTGTAGAGACATCATAAGGGCGTGATTCAGTTCGGCAGGACTAAATTGCGTCAAGTATAGAAGTTATGGACTCCAATGATGCGGAACCTGTTGTTGCCCGCTAGGTCGTTCATTACTGGCGTGAACTATGGTGATGCGGAACCTGTTGTTGCCTGCTTGTTCGCTCATAGCTGGCGTGAATTTGGTGATGCGGAGCCTCTTGTTGTCTGCTATGGAGCCCATAGCTGTCTTGAGCTTGGTGTGCCAAGGTGGTATTACTACTGTGCGTGTGTACCGCTGCTTGCAACGAGGGTTCGTTGGAAGTGAGGTTAGGGAAATCTTCCTGGTAGTAATTTCCTTCACGTATGATGGTGGGGGTAGGAAGGAGAGGTTTATTTATTCTTGGTAGCATGTGTGCATTTTTAATGGCAGACGTTCGGGGGTCAGACTTCAGCAGACGTTTATCTGGGGTGATGGGGGTATTTCGACTGGCTTCAGTAGTCAATGTTCGTCGTGTTTGTGTGTTGGTCATGTTTTGTGCCCTCTCCTGATACTTTATATTTTTAGCAAGGAAGCTATTACCTAATGTGGATGTGTGGATCTGGTCACTGTACAGTCGTTTCTTTGGCGCGCCTCTTTGAGATGTAAAAAAATGGTGCTTTATTGATAAAGTGTACATTATACTGAGTACAGAATTTCTCTAGGGTGGTGACGTTTATGTCGGCTAGTCGACGTTCGGGGCCATAACTTGGTGGTATGATGGAAGAGAAAAACACTTTAGAATTTGGAAAATTATAGCGTAATAAGTCTAGTAGTTTTCGTAACTGAGAAATGGTGATATTTTGGTTTCTCATAGTGTCATTAATTCCTATATGTATTGTAATCCTCTTCACGCTTTCGTTGATTTCCATGCTACGTATACTGTTTGTTAGACTGTCTAGCTCTGCATTTGGAAGTGAAATTGTTGTAGCTATATCGGCGTGTGATAAGGACATACAATCACTGTATGTGCCTTTCATCAAGGAGTCGCCAATTATAAAGTGGGTGCAGTCAGTTGGTAGTCTCTGTATGTATTGGCTTCTGGTGCGTCTTGCAGTTTGTTTCTGCCATTGATAATTATCCGGCTGTGGACTGCCTTCTTGCAGGTTACCAGCCGTTTCTTGAATAGGCGGGTTGTCTGTCAGCAATGTCTCGTCGTACTGACTGTCGTTTACCAATTGCTCTTTTGGTAGTTCAAATCGATTGCTGACTTTTACTTCTATGGGAAATGTCGAGTCCTGTTCAATGGCTGTGTCTGTTTGTTGATGTGTATTCGTTGGCTGTATAGTTGTCGCTCCGAGGATGGTTGTGTTGTTTCGAAGCTGTTAGTCTGTGCTGCCTGATCAATAGTGTGTTTCAGAATACCATTTTCCTCTCTCAGGAGAGCGACCTCTGACTTGAGGTTGATATAGTCATTAGTGATCCTGGCGATCTTGTCTGTGTTGTCAGAGGCGGCGTCTAAAAGTACCTTCAAACTTGCCTCTAACCATTCAATGTGCTGCTGACAACAGCATGAGTGTTGATTTGTAGCTGGGCTTTCATCTAGTACCGATGGTGCAATCTCAATTTGGTTTGAATTGTTTTCATTTCCTTGTATACTGTCCCCTAGGCGCCTCATCGGGTATTCAATGGCAAGCAACACTGGTTGGTTAGAAGAAGCTGCGTTCGAGCTGCTGCTGTGTTGAGTCGTGGCATGTTGGAGTATATTGTTACTATCGCCTGATGTTGTAACGACTGCCGCTGCAGGCTGTGTTGATTTTATGGTTTTGTCTGACAATAGCGTGACCGCTGTAGGCTGTGTTGGTTTTATGGCAGACACTAGCGTGCTGAAATCGGCAGGTGTGTTTAGCGAGTCACCTGTCAGTTTCAGGGCTGCCTGTTCAATTTCGACGATTTGTGTCGCGAGCCACTCAGACAGTGACGGCTTTTGCTCCTTGTATTAACATTTTATTCTGCGTGTTGTACAAATGTAACGTGTGTAGGGGAGATGATATTTTGACTTGCACCTCCGCTCCTTGTCGGTCTTTTCTATAATCAACTTTGGCTTCATGGTAATAATTGAACAGGCATGTTCGAAATGCCTCGTAATGTATTGTATTGTTGAATGTGATAGAGATGCATTTACCGTCATCCATACACAGACAGCGATGGCGAGCTAAAACAGTTCTTAAGTTTGCTTTTCACTGCCCGCTCTTTGTTGAGTGTGTAGTTTCTTGTTACTGCAGATCGTAATTGTCACACGTCTTTCTATGTTGACGATACTGTCGATGTTCTTGATGATAAGTTTATGATATTGTCGTGTGATGGTCGTTGTCTAGGTAACGATACGCATGGTGTGTCACTGGAGATATCTGGCTGTCTCTTAATCCACTCACCCCAGACGTGCACATTCATCAGTCATTAAACAAGATTCACTTGGCGCACATAATCCTTTATTACAGAAATAACACAGACTCACGGAACATATGTATATATCCAGAAACAATGTAATCCATAGAATATAAATGTCCTCCTCACAATTTAACCAGCACACATCAATGCCTTCTCAAGCCTGCTTCATATCTCAAATTCACCAGACAGGTAATCCAGCTACTATCCACGGCTGGATCTCCTACAATACAACCCACACATTGGGTCGGAGCCACTGCTCAACTATGCAACCCACTCTGGGTTTTGGCCCTCACTCCCTATAGAACCCACTCTGGTTCAGGCCTGTCTTCACACTAGGAGAACAACACAACACGGAGATCTCTAACTCCGCTTCTCCTTAGAATACCGACCAGTTCGGCATCTACACATTAACTGTCCTGAAGTCCCTTGACTTCACACAAAACATAGACTGTCCTTCCCCCATCCCCTGGTGTCCACACTCACCCTTCCCATTATTTCTCAGGACTGGCTGTTTTCTCATAGCCAGGTCAGTCACTTTACTGTCTCCCACTCTCATCTCCATTCTTCCTCATGCCCTGTCACTCACTCAATGTCAATGACCCAGGCTTATGTCATCACCCCCATCTTAAAAGAAAACTTCGTTTCAAATATTGGGAGACTAAAACTTACTAAACATGTGACTCAGACATATTGCCTGGGTAGCCCTAAGTATGGCTGCACCTTACTTCAGCTACCATCCTAAATAATATACCAAATGCTCATAGTACACTCCCATAATCCCCACACATAAATACAAACAACCTTCTATCTTGTGTACCAATGCATGAACTAATACATCACATAATAATAATACATCATAGAAAAGCATTTTACTCATGTATCCACAGGTCTCTTACTACTTTACGACCACACAATACTATTTGTGTACCGACCCCTATATCATGTGGTTCTGTTCTGCATGAACCCTCCTCTGATTCCTGTCGATGCTGTGTCTACCTTTCATGTACCCATGACTCATGGTACCTCTACAATTACAACATCTGTTTGCTATCCCTAGCCCTGGGTCAGTAATGTCACGAACACTCTTTTGACCTGACTCAACTTTCCTATCTGCATATTGCACCGTTACACTTGAGTCTCTGTTTAGTCTGAAACTCTTTATTTAATCTAGGCCCATATATCTGGCAACCTTGCTTTCTGCTACATACGCCTTATGCCTATGTGCCCTGCACATGCACTATCCTGAGCTGTTCTAGTATATCGGTCCTCTGTGTGCTAAAGGTACTGCTCCTTGCCCACGTGCAGTTCTACTATCTGAAAACCTGTGAGTGAGAACATTGTTCTTCCTCTCGAAGCACCATCTACCTTTCTTTGACTGCCTATGTTTCTACTCTCCTACACCCTTGGTAACATTTGTTCAGAGTAGTATCTTGTCTCTGGGAGTCTCTAGCACTATATTTGGGCTCCATTCTCATCTGCTCAACCGTACTATCCTTGTCCTGAGCTCCTGTGTCTACTTCAAGTGCCTCTTCTACCTCAGTTATACTCTCTAATTTAGGTTCTCTTGTGGTAACTACCTCATTACTGCTTACACTATATTTTTGGTCCCAATAAACTACTGCCTCTTCTGTACAATCTTTCACTCCTATAACATTTCCTATGATCAAATCAGCCACTGGTGAGTCCAAAACACACGCTGTCACTCTTCCAGTGATATATGGTGTTTTTACTGTTATTATGGCTAATGGGTAGAACTCTACTGTGCCGTTGAATGTTATGCATCTAATCCTTTTTTCCCTGTATAATCCGATGGATCTATTAAACTTCTCCTCACTGTCCGATAGACGTACATCCGGAATCCCTAATTGTTAACGCTGGTCTATCATTGACGAATCCCTGATGCAGCTTCAGACTTCCTCCTTCATGGACTGCTGATCCTGCTTTCACTGTATGACCACATATTAGGACTGGCTGACTGTCTTTTTCAAAAAGAGGTTTGCACCCACTACAATCTTCATTGTTCAGCGTTTCAATTACTTGCGCTGCATTTGAGTGCTCTGTTTCTCTCATCCTACATAGATGGCTAAAATGCCCCTTCCTTCCACATTTGAAACAAGTAATCTCCCTTTTAGTGTTGTTCGTTGGTCCATCTGATGGTTGTGCATCACACTCTGCTGCCTTGTGTCTCCAGCTCCCACAATTCCAACATCCAGCATAATTTGGACGTCTCTGGAAGTTCCCTCTTCTATGTGGGTACCGTCCTGCTCTACCACATTGTTTCCTCGGAAACCATTATCTTGAAGTTCTTGTTGCTCCCCGTTCTGTGCTGAATCCACACTTTTCGC
>JACEFZ010017778.1:0-90000 GCA_014155875.1 Cepaea nemoralis
GGTCGATACCTGCTAAGTCAGTGACTTGTAACTTTGCATGGTGGTGTGTTTACCTTTTTTTACAGTTTCTGGCAGATGTCCACAACTTCTGCAGTAGAAATTGTAATGTCATTTGCACAATTCGGGCCAATGAACTGTGTTAATAACTCTTGATCTGGTCTTATGCGTATGCCATATGTCCCTGCAAGAGGTGAATACCATGGCGAAGATGCGTAAGCTTGTCTTACGATATTAGTTGGCAAAACAGTTTGCTCTGTTGTGTTAGCACCTCTGGTATAAGCGAGTGAGCGATCACTCATTTTTCATAGGACAGCAAAATGCATTTTGCATCGTGGTACCTTTGGCTTTGGCCGATCAGATTAAATATTTTGACAATGAAGGTCAGCCTTTTGAGCTGTACTAAACGTCTCCTTCCTACGTGGTGTTAGTACGGTAGTGATACTGGGCTAGCATTTGTATAGCCTCAGGTTTGATTACTTTCATCTTGCACTCTAGCAGTAGATCTGGTTCCTGCGTTCACATACATTCAATGATTCAGCTATGGTGATGAAGCATGTTATCAGGATGTCATGAGATCTAGTGCTACTCATTAGCTACCATACATTCATTACGGTGGTGCAACAGTATCATGATGCACATTGCTGATGGTGATGTTATGGTGATCATCAATACACAGAGATGTTACTGTTCATGAGGTTATATCATTCACCTCTGGTAATTTCCAATTATTATATCACACACTGGGTTTGTTAATGCAGCGCACTTTACTTCCGTGAGAAAGGTGTTTCAATATATGCCCATGCTAGTGGGTAATTTTCAATTTGCCTGAGAATGTTCTGCATGTTACGTGCATGCCTGTATAGTCTGTAGCATTATGAACGTTTCTCTTCAGACCATAAGTGAGCTTCCCGGGTCTCGAAGGACTGTAGCAGACTTGCCATTGCACGTATCCGTGGACGTTTTCCTGCCTTTAGAATCTACTACCAATTCTGCCTTTCTTCATTGGCATAGAATGGAGTTGCCGCATGTTAAAATGCCTCTTCATAAAAGGTGTTACAAACAGTACCTTATTTGCGTTAAACATGTCAAACGCCTGTGCTGAGTTCACATGAGGTTCTCTGATTTGTTCTTCTCTGACGATGACTGTCAAGGCGGCATTTTCTTTGTTGGTCATGTGCCCTACCTTTACAATCATGGCGATAGTGTCCGTACGCCTTACAGAGGAAACATTTACGCAAATTCTGAGGATCTACGCTCCTTATCTTGTCTGTTTACCAATGGTTTTGTAGATAATTATTATATGCGTGGTTCTTGTCGACATCTCACTCTTATGATTGTGAAATTTTACAATATTTACAGTGATTAAACTTCTCAGATGTAGGCCTATTGAGGTTTCTGCCTACTATAGGGTTTTGTCATAGTTAGCCGCTGCTACAAAATTTATGTCAGTACTCACTGTACTGGCAAAACAATGTTTGTTGGCTGTGTAATACGCCGACCACGTCTCTCAATCTCATCTACAATACACTAGTGCATTCATTCTCCTGCAAAATTTTGAAAATGCTGATGGATGATGAATGACTTTATCTCTAATGATCAGATCTTCTAATCTTTGATACATTTTGTCAGTTTTAGCTGCTGCAGAAGTCCATTTGGTAATATATCTCGACTACGCAGGCGGTACATCAGAGACGTTTGAGTCGTTTTTGGGCTCACGATTTATCTGATTGTTCTACTGTAACCTGCTTCATCTAACATAAAAACTGTGCCATAGTCGTTGCTGTTCAGAGTAATGGTAATCTCTTCTGAGGTCTTGCTGGTCCTCATGACTTAAGAGGCTCCCACTGATAACTCTCTCATATAACATATTCCATTCAGACAGTGGAACCTGTAATGTGTCCATACACGCCTCAAATTTGGTAAGGCTGCGATGCAGTCACCCGAGGTATATATACGTATCAATACTTGATATTCTTGTACTGGTTTTCTTTCTCCAGTCTTTCAGATGTTCTTAGACTCTTTGTTAATGGCAGTCTCAGTGTCAGTGTTTATCTTTAACTGTAACTCCAGTTCTTCTCTCTTACTCTGCTGCTATTTCTGCTTTTTATTCTGTTCTCGTTCCATTCTGCTTTCTTAAGTTCAATATCTAATTCGGCTTGCTTTGTCTTTGCAGCCAGTTCTATTCGCTTGCTTGTCTTTGCAGCTAGTTCTAATGTCGGTCTGTTTTGCTACAGTTTGCTGCCTCTGCTGCTTTAAGGCTGTTTCTGCCTCTACTGCTGGCTTGGCAGCCCTTTCAGTCTCTGCTGCTTTAAAGCTCTTTCGCTGCTCTTTCTTCACGCTCGTGGTATTCAGAGTATTTCTTCTCACTCCACTTTGTAACTCATCACCTGTTAACTGTAACTTTAACCCCATATCGATGAAATCTTTAATGAAGACATGATGTGAAAAGCATTGCAATGAGACATAACTCAGTCCACAATTTGTTATAAATGTTAGTAAAGTAAACAATTTACAATTGTGTTCTATTGACAATACGTGCTAGATTTGCATCCTTAAGTATATGAAAAGAAATATACTCAAGTACCCTGGATGCGGTGAAGAACGGTTGGAAATCGGCTAGGAACTGTAGGGTCGCTACTTCGAAAACACAAATGACCTCTACGGCAAGGGTTTCAGATGGTACAGAAAACCTGCTTTGTTTTTGGAGGAATAATTAGCGTCTATTTGATGTGGTGTGCCTGCTTGTCACTAAGTATTGATTAGGTTTGTATGGCGTTGAGTGTAATTGTATGTCGTAATTTTGTCAGTCAACAATTTTTTTTTCCCAAAACACACGTCACTTTCTTTCCCAAAACCTTTTGCGTTCCACAACTCAATTCACAAAGACAATCTACATATATCTCAACACTCTACAACGTTGATGACACATCACTTACATCAAGATGACATTCAGTAAGGACATAGACATCAAGTTTACAAGATGGCGACAAGGTCACAATGGCGACAAGATCACAATGTCGACAAGGTCAAAACGGTGACAAGTTCAACAATCACAAATGTTTTACACGTTTATAAGATCGAACAACATGTATGCACTGTACGTTTACAAATAGTCTCGATGTTTAAACAATGTAGTAATATATCACTATGAGCCTTCCACGATCACATTTACATGTACCATAAAGTTTGACAAAAATTCTACGTTCACAAACTCTAGTTTTAAATGTCATCACATAAACAACGTTCATTTCAAAGCCGGACGAATGCCACCACGTCCACACATGTCAGGGGTCTTAAACTTGGCTCGCTAACCTAACACATGTTGAGACAGTACAAGTACAACGTGATTTGACTTGAGAGACTCAACGACACAACGTTCAATGGATTTATTTACAGATCATATACAATACGATGATCACTACAAGATATACTTTACACTTCAATACACTTACATACACAATACAGCTCACAGTCTATCTCTCAGATGTCCAGACACTCGACTTTCAGGCACAGAAACCACACAATGCCTTTCTCTCATCATGCGTCCAGTCGAGTCGACGTCCCAGAGCTGTCTGCCTATAGCTCGCAACTTGCCTCCCACCTGAAGTGGCTTCACGAGGCGTGCGTGCGTCTTGCGTCGTCCTTGCCTGGCCGCTAGCCGTCTCGTCAGCCAGCAATCTCGCGGGCAGGTAACTACTACTCGCCTGACGGAGTAACAAAGTTACGGCATCCCTGCTGGGGACTAAGTCGCCTGGCGGGCGTAACGATGTCACTGCATCACTGCACTATTCTAGACTCTGACATCATAGTTGTGTTAAGAGGAAGGAGAGCGTACATGGACTATGCTGTTACTCATTTCAAATTGAGTTTAAATGTTGTTCGACAGTATGCGAAAGTCTCGACTGTGATCGGCCGTATTACTAGTTCATCATTTGTATCCGTATTGATTGTCCTCATTTACTTCGGATGCTGACCTGGTCTTAAGAGGATGTGTGGGGTAGGATGTGGATGGGCGTGGGATGTGTGGGTTGGTGGAGGAAAGTTTGTGGGTGGTGAGTGTGTTTTGGTTGGGGGATCAGGTGAGGGCAGTGTGTGTGGGTGGGGGATGTGCGGGAGGGGGATAGGTCGGTTGGTGGGGTATGTATGTGTCCCTTGGTGTGCGTGTGTGTCGGTAGGTGGGGGTGTTTATATGTCCCTTGGTGCGCGTGTGTGTGGGTAGGTGGGGGTGTGGGTGGGGTGATGTATGGATAGGTGGGAGATGGGCCTCATAACATGGTAATTAGCCTTGTTTATGTTTACAACATTAATTTCACAATGTTTATTTTTCTTCCTATGTAAATGTATAATGCTCTTGATGAACGAAAGACGAGTGATTGGAAGGGCCGAATGTAAGACGGGCCTGCGCGCCCAATTTGTGACCCTAATAAAGTTGATTTGATTTGATTTGATTTGATTTAACAGGCACTCTGAAAGAGGCAACTACCGATCACCTGATCGTAACTTGTAGAAAGATGCATGCTAATAACATGGCATTGAACTGTTTGTTCACAAGACAGATTCCGTATGCTCCGGTTCACATTTTTACCTCAAATACTTGACCCTGTATACGTCAAGAAAGAAGATAAACAGTCAGTTAACAGAGGAATTATATACATATATACGCAGTTTTACAAGAACGTTCGCAAGAAATTTCTTGAATTACAACGACACAAGATTATGGATGTACAATTTGTAAACAGTCGAAATTAAAAGCATTTGTCACGAAGTGCATTGACATGGGCTCATTGATGTATCTAGGGTTTAACATAATATGAATGATACTTGATACCTTGTTTTATAGAAGACCAACACAGGCACTGGAATACAATCTCACGAAGACTTTCTTCTTGACAATTGCTTTTAATCCATCCATGCTTTCTGATACACAACAGCTCGACAGGAATATAAGATACGTGACATCTGACATTCACACAGCTGCACACAAAGAGCGGCGTAACAAACCGTTCGCCATGCTCCAGCAGACATGCCTCGTCCGAGCTGGACGGCAGGCCATATCTCACTGATCTCTAAGTGACGTTTTTGTGTCGCTTTCGCGCTTGCACCAAAAACGTCTTGCACATTTTCCCAATCTTCTTCAACTCATGTTGTGCAAACTGTGTCTCTCCTTTCATAGCCTGGTTTAGGTTATGGCAAGCGATGAAGAAGGAAATGAAGTTTTTTAAAAAAAAAAACATCCTAACACTATACTGGGACTTGAACCATGAACTTCTGACCCAGCGGCTAACGCCTTGACCTCTCAGCCACGGAACACAAGCTTTACTGTGAAGACAAGCAACAGATAATAGACCCACAGTAGCCCTGAGAGAAGGAGAACGGTTTTAATGGCAACCCCTTGAGAAACAATCTAGAGCTGAAGGTCACGTTTGCAGACATCCCAATAATGCCACAGGCTGTCAAGTAAAAAGTCATGCTCACAAACATGGACAGTTAATCGATGAATGCCTGTTCTAGTGCTCCTGTGTTGTTATGAATGTTTCCCTCTCGCTGGGTTTGTTGCAATTGTTTGCTCCTTGTTTGTGTGTCAACTGTTTCCTTCTTGTGTTTGTGGTCCTAGTTGTTTCACCATTGTGTTTGTTGTCCCAACTGTGTTCCCCTCGTGTTTGTTGTCCCAACTGTTCCTCTCGTGTTTATTATCCCAACTGTGTTCCCCTCATGTTTGTTGTCCCAACTGTTTTCCTATTGTGTTTGTTGTCCCAACTGTTTACTCTGTGCATTTGCTGTCCCTGAGTTTGTTGTCTTAACTACGAATGGGCTTCAAATGAAAACCTTCAATGTTTTATTTGTGTGAATATATTCTGAAAAAGTAAAGAACAAATGTATCATTTTTCGATGTAGTCATCACTGCGTTCAATGCACGTCCTCCAGCGCCGATAAACTGCTTAGATTCCTGCATAAAAATACAATTATCTTGGTCGCGTATGTAACGACCCTGGGGTCACTACTCGGTGTGCTTGACCTGATCGTGAACAGTCCGTCACAAAGTCACGCCAACTCCACTCATACACTTGCTGGACTGACAGGCATGCATCACCATCCTGTACATTCATTCACCGATGAATTTCTATAGGTTTCACCCCTTCACCGATTAAACAAAACAAAATCAAATAACAGAAGGCTGCTCCTCTTTGGTGCATGTCAAAAGTAGGGCGGCCGTCTTTAAACTCTCCTTATGACGTCACCGTGTTCGTCTGTACCGTAATGTCACGCGCTTAACACTCTTGACATCCTAAACAAGAAGATAATTGGCAGGTTACAAGACTTGGTTATTGAAATTTCTATCCTAAGTCTAAGGTTTTCATTGGAACCCCCTGGTATTTGCTGCGTGTATTTGTTATCTTGTTTGTTCTGTGTATTTGTTGTCCCGTTTACTCCCTTATTTGCCTTCCCTTTAGCTCTCTGTTTACTGTCCTGTTTGCTGCCTGTGTTTGTAGACCTATTTTTTGCTCCCTGGTTTGTAGACCTATTTGCTCCCTGTGTTTGTAGGACCTAACTATTTGCTCCCTGTGTTCGTTGTTCTAATTATCTGCTCTCTATGTGTGTAGTCCCAAATAATTTTTTTTTCTTAACTGTTTGCTCTCTGCATTTGTAATCCCAACTATTTTCCTTTGGCTTTGTTGCCCGTGCTTTTTTGTTCCAGCTATTTCATCCAGTTGTTTGTTCAGACTGTTTCCCTCTTGTGTAACCCGATTGTTTCCCCCTTTCAGAGTGAGTCCCGTTCTTGCCTAACCTGATTACTTCGTGCTTTCTGGGTTAACCCCCAGTGTTTCGCTCTTGTTAAGGGACCACATTGCCTCCCCTCTAGTCGTGTGATTTGAATTGCTACCCCTAGTTATGTACGGTCAACAACGCTTCTTGTGCACGGCTGATATACGTCCATATGTATACAGGAGAGAGGGAGGCGCGAGAGAGAGAGAGACACACACAGAGAGAGAGCGAGAGAGAGAGAGAGAGAGACAGAGAGAGAGAGAGACAGAGAGAGACAGAGAGAGACAGACAGAGAGAGAGAGAGAGAGATAAGCATGCAAGGTAGGCTGTAGTCTTACATATGCCCACCAATAACTGATCAAACATGATCAATAGAACGGTCTAGAGCAGTGGTTCTCAGCCTTTTTTGGCCCATGTCCCCTTTACCATATTTTCAGAACGTCATCCCCCCCCCTTTCGTATTTCCTACTAAACACCCCCCCCCCCCCGCCCCTACACAGTATACATATTAATGGAAGCTAAATTTAATATTTAATAGCACATACTAAAACAAGTCTAGACATCCACATAAAACGTGATTTGTGGATCTACTTACTTTACAAAATGAATTTTAGAAGGATGAAACGTACAAAACCGTAAAGTATGAAGGGAAAAACAATATCCAGTAATCGGTTCTTGTATTAACGCGATCAGGAAATAATCTTAATTCCCCCCCCCCCCCCATGGAAACCCTAAAATTCCCCGGGGGGAGGGATTCCCCACCGGTTGAGAACCATTGGTCTAGAGATACCCCGGTACTGGTATAATATGTATAACACTGCTGCTTCTCTCAGCACTGCTGATAATAGAAATATTCCGACTGCTGCTATAGGACAAGCACCAAATATCCAATAGCCCACAGGGAAACTAAAAGGGTCCTTTAGCTTTTACTACTGATCATGACCAAGGTAATAATGAATATGTTAATGGTGGCCATGTCGATGATGATGACGACTATGATGATGACGACTATGATAATGTCGACTATGTTAACGACGACGACGACGACGACGACGACGTGGGGCGGCGGCGACGGCGGTGATAATGATGATAATCATTACCATGATGATAATGACGTCGAATACCATGATGATGAAAGTGACGAAGAACATGATGATTGATCGATAAAAGTAGAACAGCGGAAGTACCGACTTCTGTTTCTTCTGAAATCAAACCGAAACCGCTCGGCATGTGAGATCAAAAGTAGACGCCTGAAACTGATCAAGCACATAAACAAATTAAGAAAGTATTGATTAGCACTAATAGAAGTAGAAGACAGAGTAGCGATTATAAGACACTCATTTTGTCACTGACCCATTCAGTGCTACCCCGCTGGCACTCCCGATCCAATTTGATTATAACCCTGCACAGGTCAGGCAGGTCCGGCATGCCCTATAACATTTTGAATACCAATCAAGAATACACTGTCCTAATGTATATACCATAAGAGTAACACCGATGGAGCATTCGTTGATAATACACTATCAGAATGAGCATACATCAAGAATACACTATCCGAAAGAGCATACATCAAGTATGCACTATCCGAATGAGCATACATCAAGAATGCACTATCCGAATGAGCATGCATCAAGAATACACTATCCCAAAGAGCATTCATCAAGTATGCACTATCCGAATGTGCATACATCAAGAATACACTATCCGACAGAGCCTACATCAAGAATGCACTATCCGAATGTGCATACATCAGGAATACACTATCCGAATGTGCATACATCAAGAATGCACTACCCGAATGAGCATACATCAAGAATACACTATCCGAAAGAGCCTACATCAAGAATGCACTACCCGAATGTGCATACATCAAGCATGCCACTAACCAAATGAACGCACACCGAGAACAGCACTATTCAGATCATCACCCACTGAAAATGACAATAACCTAATAACCTCACATTGAGATTGTCAATTACCGAATTCGCACACAGTGAAGTAGAGTACATGAGGCGAGGCCCGATGCTGAAGATCTATCTTTAATACGCTTGTTAAGTGATTACCCAGAGGCCCTGCAGCAATGCATCGACGTCGAGTATTGCATGGAGTCATTACATGTGGTCAAAATTCGTGAACCACGCTAGACATTGATCACTGAGTTAGAGGGTACTGACAGGTGCTCTCGGGGGCAGGAAGAAGCTCATTATGGAAGTAAGTATAAGGAGAACGCACTGAGCAACTGGAAGATTCAAAAATATCGGAAAACTGGATACGAACTAGTCATTACATGTGATTCCAACGTTTTGCCGAGAGAGATGAAAATGTCCATAAGTAAGTATTGATACGGAAGAAAGCTCGAAAAAATAAGTATGTCTCATATCGCACTTTTTTCTTTTGCATATCCTATTTACAGGACATCGCTATCAACACCAGCACTGCTGTTGTTGATGACTTTGCAAGTTTACGTTCAGTAGTTTGCCATTGCAAATTACCGAGCGTAATCTTGCCTAGTACATCAACAGCAGCTGAAAAACGCTGATGTTGAATGCAACGCCCTGTAAGGGATATGCAACAACAACAACAAAAAGTTTGCCATTGCTTTCTGAACGACCGGCTCCCATACCAACTCGTTAAAACTAGCGCGACACGGTCTGCTGCTAAAATCGGTTGCAGCAGTGTTTTGAACGCAGGTAAGTGGAATTACGAACCGCGTCCGTAACGGCATTGCCACGGAGATGGGCACATATCGCACCAGATAATAGACATACCGAAAGTTATCGGCACGCCAGATTTCAACATTTGTTTAGTCAACAACACGACTTGGTCATTTAATAGATGACAAGCAATTTCTTCTTCGCTTTCCTCCCGCCCCTCCCCGCTTTTCCTTGTCTTCCTCCAACCCCTTCTCCTCCCATTCCATTCTCTGTCCAATTTAGAAAAATGTTGTAGGATGCACTCTGGAGTTTGTTCTGTGTTGCTGCACAAATATAAGTGACAGACCTTTCCAGATCCATTTGTTGAAGTTGTGCTCCGAGTCCACAATGTCCCGTTATGATTCTGATTGGCTCCTGTCCAGCTTGTTGATGATATTATCATTATCTCAGAAATAATTATCTTGTGTGCCAAAAACCACCGACACTGCTGCCTGGTCACAACTTCCTGTTTGAAGGTCATTGTGCTAGATACCAGACTGCTGCGGCTCCATATCAGATGTTATCTGTCCCCCCCCCCAAAAACGGGCATCTACCGTCTATAATACCCTGCGGTGTATAACGGGTGGGGTGGGTGGAAGGGGATTGGGAAAGGGGGAGGGGGATTGTCTGGTGTTGAGCCAGAATAATTAAGACCACCTGGCTAGCGCAGTCGCCGCGAAATGTGCAGGTTAGAGTTTTCTTTCTTGCCCCGAACAGGAAAAGATCCACACCTTACCGAGGATTGGAACTTGGGTCTCCCATCCTAGTCACTCGGCCAGCCACTCTTCATCAGATATGACTGACCTATAGCCATCATAGTAAGAGCTGCGGCAGCTAGCACGTCAGTTTAATGATATGAGGTAACCAACTCATTTTCCCCGTGCTTTGGTGCCTTGATAGGAGCTTCATGTCCCTTGTCTTAAATTAGCGTTAATACACAACTGTGAATGCGTGAGATGACCTCATATGTTTCTCCGTATTCATCATAACACAACAGTACATGACCTTTTTACACACCTAAAGCCGCATCAAGCATCCATGCCACACCTATAATTGTATAGCTCAATCGGCACTTGGTGGGTGATGTGTTCAGCATCTGACCGACCGCCATTACTTCCCACGACATTTCCTGGTAGTCACTTTAAGCTGGGTCGATCTGGGAGCCCAGGTCAATATTTAAAATCCGCCTCCATGCCGATTCGAACCCAAGATCACTGGGTTAGCAGCGGGAACCTACCCATAACGCTACAGCGGCTCAGAGTAATCACGTGTAGAAATGAATCGCCTATAGCATCTAATGATGACACCGACACAGTTCTTGTCTTGGGGCTGTAATACAGAACTGAATATTAACATGTTTCTGTCTTTTTTCCCTGGTTAACTGAAATGACCACAGTCTGTGACGTGAACTCGCACATAATCATCGGCAAAAGCTATGCTTCGACAAAGACTTGTTCTTTCGTATACTGTATTATACGAACAATAATCTATTGCTCAAATATATCGAAGCATTATATATTAGTCGATTCAAGCCATTACTATGTAAACAGAAGGACTTCCTGCTAAATGTTAGACTTCCGTGGATGTAACGTTACATACATTCGAGCAAGGTCAGTGACGATGCTCATCAGATGTCAGCCAACGTATCATTCAATGTTCCACATAAAATGATATATACCTCTGCAGTGTGCACCTGGCGAGATGCGGGTGAAATATGCCGGACTAGAAAATGTGCAATATTGTATTTATGGCATGCGTGTTTAAATTCACTAAATGATTACATTGTTTTGAATTTCTCAAACTTAGACATGTTCTTTCACTGAGACGCAGCTAACATTTAGAAGCGACGGGGTCAAATTTCAGTTCTCCTGCACAGGATGCTAATGACACCTGTTGTGCTGTTTTGATTTGGCCGGGTGTTAATGCTAATAATCATATCCTTTCAGTAGTGTCTAGTTCAGTGGTTCTCAACCTTTTTTCGCCCATGCACCCCTTCACCATATGTTCAGAATGTTATCCCCTCCCCCACCCCTTTTCGTATTTCCTCCCTATAAATCCCCCAACCCCCAGCCCCTACACAGTATACGTAAAAATGGAAGATAAATGTATAACACATACTAGAACAAGTCTAGACGTCTACAGAAACCGTGATTTGCGGGTCTACTTAAGTTATAAGTTATATTGAAACTATCACAAAATTATGTAAGATATATATATATAGAATCAACTCTGGAAATAAGATATACTATGCACTACAACATCTACTAAAATCAAAGGTGCTATCTCGTAACACCAAAATCACAATATACAAAACACTGATCAGACCAGTTGTGCTGTATGGCTCTGGAACCTGGAGTACAACGAAAGGAGACGAAGCCTTGTTACAAACCTTTGAGAACAAAATTTTAAGACGCATCTTTGGACCCATTAGGGATACACAAAGTGGAGAGTGGAAAAGAAGAAGTAACAAAGACATTTATGATCTGTTTAAGTCCCCGCTAATCACTGGTATCATGAAGGCTAATAGACTACAATGGCTGGGGCATATAGAAAGAATGGAAGATAATAGGGAAACAAAACTCGCTTACACTCAGGAAATAAATGACCGTAGACCCCGAGGTAGACCAAGAAGGCGGTGGAGAGATAATACATATACAGACCTACAAGCACTTGGAATCAACGACTGGCAAGAGAAGGCCACCAGAGAGACGAATGGAGACGGATTGTATCTGCAGCAAAGAACCTCAATGGCTCGGAATGCTGAAGAAGAAGAAGAAGAAGAAGAAGAAGAAGAAGAAGAAGAAGAAGAAGAAGAAGAAGAAGAAGAAGAAGAAGAAGAAGAAGAAGAAGAAGAAGAAGAAGAAGAAGAAGAAGATATATATATATATATATATATAATACTGGGTACAGCCCCAAGAATTTGAAAACATCCATTTTCATCACACTACCGAAGAAGCCAAGAGCTGTTGATTGTGAGGATTACAGAAATATTAGCTTAATGAGCCACATAACTAAGATACTACTCAGTGTCATACAAGAAAGAATTCAACATAAAATAGATGAGGAAGTAGCTGAAGAACAATTTGGGTTCCGCAAAGACAGCGGCACCAGAGAAGCAATAATCTGTTTGAGGATGTTAATTGAAAAATATATAAAAGTTCAGAAAAGTATATATGTTTGTTTTATAGACTCATCATCATCATCAAGTGCCGTGCCGGCTGGCGTAGGCGTTCATGGCTCTCCACAGATCTCGGTCTTTGGTGTTCTGGATCAACTCTGCTGATGATATTCCTCCATGCCACCGTCTCAATCCGTCCAGCATCATTTCTCTTGGTCTGCCTCTGCCTCTCTTCCCCTCGATCTTTCCAGTTGTCACGATGTTCTCCAATGCCTCTCTTCTCATCACATGACCAAAGAAAGATGTTTGTCTCTTTCTTATTGTTGTATATAGTGTTCTAGTTACATTAGCCTCTTTCGGGCAATCGTTGTTAGTTACTCTGGCAGTCCAAGGAATTTGCAACATTCGTCTTAAAAACAACATCTCTGTTGCTTCTAAGTTCTTCCTAATTTGTTCATTTATATTCCAAGATTCGCTGCCAAACAGCAAAACTGGTTCTATATAGCATTTTTAGCACTCTATTTCTTACATTCATTGATAGCGACTTATTGCATAAGACACTCTTCATTTTCTGAAATGCGGCTTTTGCCTGCCCTATTCTGCTCTTAATTTCTGTTGTACAACTTCCATCTGATGTTATAAGTGCCCCTAGGTATTTAAAATTATCCACTTGGTTGAGAATTTCCCCTTCTATTTCTTCTTTATAGACTACAAGAAAGCTTTTGAAAGAGTACAACATGAAGGACTAATTAGGTGCCTTCAAGATATAGGAGCAGACGGAAAGGACATCAGATTTACTAATAACTTGTACTGGGAAGAAGTGGCGTCTATTAGATGCGGAAATAACTATTCGTCGCCTATAGAGATGCTTGCTTGCTTGCTTGTGTTCGTTGGCTTGAGCTCCAACGCGAAGTCCTGTATGTCGGATGAAGGCATCCTGTTGTCCAACATCAGTGTGATGTCATACAAGTCCTGAGGTTTGCGTGAGTATCCGTTGTCCCATGTCTGGTTTATTGGTGTGCAAACTGGTGGTTCATCGCCGTACAGGCAGACACTGTCCGACTTCGGAGGAAGCCTATAGAGATAAAAAGAGGAGTACGGCAGAGATGTGTACTGTCCCCAAGCCTCTTCAACCTATACACAGAAAGAATTTTTAAACAAGCTGAAATGCCTGGACTCAGCATCAATGGAAGAATCATAAACAATCTTAGATATGCTGACGATACCGTGTTACTAGCAGGAAGTCAGCAAGAGTTTACAAGACCTAGTGGAACAAGTAAACAAGCACAGTGCAGAATGTGGCTTAGATATTAACATCCTAAAAACAAAAAATATGATAATTAGCAGTGAAAAGAAAGGTCATCAATGAACATCACAGTAAACGGGCAGATACTAGAACAAGTAACAAGTTTCTCCTATCTTGGACATATAATAACAGATGATGGCAGAAGTGAAATTGAAATCAAAAAGAGAATAGGAATGGCCAAAAATGTTTTCAACGGCATGAAATCAGTATTAACATCTATAGAGATTAATAACGCATTAAAAATTAGAATTGTCAAATGCTACGTATATTCAAAGCTACTGTATGGCTGCGGAATCCTGGACATTGAAACAAGCAATTAGAAAGTCGCATAGAAGCCCTGGAGATGTGGATATACAGACGAATAGGTCGTATTTCTTGGAAACAAAATCAATCAAATGCAGAGGTTCTAGAAAAACTGGGAATGAAGAGAGAGTTGATGAAAGAAATAAACAGGGGGCAAGTGAAATATGTTGGCCATGTTAAAAGACATTATACTCTTATAAAAACCATACTGGAAGGCAAGGTTGAGGGCAAGCGAGCAAGAGGTAGACAACGATACAAGTGGGAAGATAACATCAAGAGATGGACGAACATCAGCCTGACAGAATGTACAGTGAAGGCGAGAGACAGACAGTATTGGAGATCCATTGCAGCCAACCTTCATTGTGGAGACGGCACCTGATTGATGATGATGATTACGTTATAAAACGAATTTCAGAAGGGCGAGAATTACAGAACCGTAAAGTATGGAGGGAAAAACAATATCACGTAATCAATTCTTGTATTAACGCGATCTTGCAAATCTTAACACCCCCCCCCCCCTGGAAACCCTATATCCCTCCCATGGAAACCCCTGTGGGGGGGGGGGTCCCACCGGTTGAAAACCACTAGTCTAGTTTGTCGAGCAGGGATGTATACTTGTTCCCTCAACGAGTAGCTGTGATTGGGAAGCAGCAGGTTCGAATGCTAAAACGACCACAGAGAGTTGGTATGATATTGCCTAGCTCACTCCATAAAAAATATTCAGCCAATACCCAACCAACAGTGGACTGGCCTACGTAGAAAGGGCTTCAGCTTAGCGTGCGTTGTTATGGCTTATACTCCTCTAGAGAGGATCAAGGGTACACGAAGGAAAAGAACGTTGGAATCTTGGCACAGGCAAAACTAACCCTGTAGCATAAACTTGCTGTGGGTATGTGAAGTGTTTGGGCCATCACATTGTTGAAGGTCAGAGTGCACAGGGGAATGGGTGGTCGGTCGGTCGGTCTCTCTCTCTCTCTCTCTCTCTCTCTCTCTCTCTCTCTCTCTCTCTCTCTCTCTCTCTCTCTCTCTCTCGTAGTGAAAGATGAGAGCTAGTATCGAGCACCTGTCTGACCCTGCTCACACTACAGCTTTCGATATTTATACTGTCTAATGTTTGCTCTGATATCTACTTCTTTCATGTGCTTCTATAAGAGCCCATCAATATATGTTCGGTGGCATGAATGGTCCCTCCACAAGTAGCAATCGTATCCTCGAATGAAACGTGCAGGCACGTAAAACGTGGAACTGTGTTAAGCGACCGTGATGTCACAGACAGCCTCATGGACGTGTCGCCGGCGGCGGACTCTCCTGTCTGTGACCTGGGCAGTGGTTAGAAATCAGGCCGGCAGCTGTCACCAAGACCCGGTCGTAAGGACTTGCGATGGACCTGTATGGCATCATCATGTGCCATGTTGGTCAGCCTGTGCTGTTAGAGTTACCCAAGTCATTCTAGAGTCCCAGATCAGGTCTGTGTTCGTTTTTCCTGTCACACTATCTGGCCACAGTAGCGTAGCAGGGGTCACAGTAGCGTGTCAGGGGTCACAGTAGCGTAGCAGGGGGCCACAGAAGCGTAAGGGGGCCACAGAAGCGTAAGGGGGCCACAGAAGAGTAAGGGGGCCACAGACGCGTAATGGGGCCACAGAAGCGTAGCAGGAGGCCAAAAAAGCATAGCAGCGGGCCGCGGTAGCATAGCAGCGGGCCGCTGTGGTGTAGGGGCTAGACTCTCGCCTTCCCGATCTGGTGGGCATGGGTTCGATCCGCAGCTGGCCGGATTCGGATGTTTAAAACTAGCTGGGCTCCCAAGTCGACGCAACCTACACTGGGTAGCAAGACTGTCTTGGGAAGTAGAGACGACCGGAGTGGGAAGTAGAGGCGACCGGTGTGGGAAGTAGAGGCGACCGGTGTGCGAAGTAGAGACGACCGGTGTGGGAAGTAGAGACGACCGGTGTGGTGTTGACCACATCGCTCAGCAAGGGCTGATTGGTCGATACAATGTGCGTCTAGCACTGTGTCCGATGTCGATGCGACTTAATGCGTGTTTAAAAGTTCCATTGGTGCTAAGTTGAATTTATTTTGACTTCCAGAAATGTCCTAGTGCAGTGGTTCTCAACCTTTTTTTGGCCCGTGCACCCCCCCCCCTCCCTTTTCATAATATTTTCAGAACGTCATCCTCCACCCCCCCCCCCCCCCCCCCCCTTGCGTATTTCCTCCCTAAAAATTCCTTCCGTCCCTACACAGTATACGTAATAATGGAAGCTAAATTTAATAGCACATACTAAAACAAGTCTAGACGTCTACATAAAACGTGATTTGCGGGTCTACTTACGTTATAAAATTAATTTCAGAAGGGTGAGACGTACAGAATCGTAATGTTTGCAGGAAAAAAACAATATCAAGTAATCGGTTCTTGTATTAACGAGATCTTGAAATAATCTTAATTCTCCCCTCCCCCCCCCCCTGGAAACCCTAAAATTCCCCCCTGGGGGGAATTCCCCACCGGTTGAGAACCACTGTCCCAGTGTTATAAATGCGTCTTGTGTGTTTTTATTATAGTATCTGAGTTCCCCCATCGTAGTCCACATTGCTACCTAGATAGGTGTATAATTCCGTCTCTTGATTTATTCTCATTATGTGTGTCTCTTCCCTGTGCATTTTCAAACCTAACTGTTGTGAAATCCTATCTAATGTATCTAGTTTAACCTGCATCTGCATCCACGCGTGAGACAGGAGTGTACGGCCATCAGCGAAGCACGGATCACCGAACTCTCATTTTGGAAAAGGTCACAGTATTCCATGTCTAGCAGCGCTTGTTGTTGTCTTCATAATCCAGTCTCTGGTCGGTATGATTAAAAGAGGTGACAAAAGACACCCTTGCCTCTTCCCTCTCCACAAAGATATTTACTCAACGATGCGGCATCCCGTTAGATTTTGCACACAATGCAGCATACGCCAGTCGACCTCCAGCCAACACGAAGGACCTCTCAGATCCCAGATGTCAACTAACACTATTACTGTGAACCCTGGCGTCACAAATAATCGTTCAATAACTGCGCATGTAGGTAAGTCAATATTAATAATAACCTGTTCGGGCGCACTCAAAACCTGGCAGCACAAAAGCACAGAAAAGGCAGAAAGCTGACAGAAATGGATCTAGATTCGGACACGCGGTACAACGGGATCAACTAAACAGTCAAGTGTAAGTTAATTACGATGACACCCCAACAATGTCTCCCTTATGAGATAACAACTCCCCATCCCCCAACCCGTAATCATAAACCCAGGCAGGCAGTTGGCCCAATCACACATGTATGTCACACCAGTCTGTATGGATTTGTGCCAGCCAGAAATGCAGTTGGCTGAGGTAATCAATACTTCTTGTAACGCTTCACAACGACTAGAATCAATGCACATTTTATACGCGATAATAGGGAGTACAATACCGGAGGACAATGCTGTCAAAACACGAGCCACGGCCAGTGGAAGAATGAAGTGCAAACAACAACACTGAAATGGTAAGAAATGAAAATGAGATGGTAAGAAATGAAAATGAGATGGTAAGAAATGAAAATGAGATGGTAGGAAATATAAACAAATACAATGAGATGGTGTAAAAATATACAACAATAATAAGAAAGTAGAAAGCACAAACAAACAACAATGAAATGGTAATAAACAACAAAGAAATGGTAGGTTAAAAACACTTGCAAATATTGGCTCCAAATATTTGCCTCCCAATGTTTAAGAGGAAAAGACTGATTCAGCCATAAATGAAGTAAAAGTAATATGTAGTCCTGTAGGTAGAGGGTGGGAACTGCAGTCTTGTAGACAGAGGGTGGGAACTGCAGTCATGTAGACAGAGGGTGGGAACTGCAGTCATGTAGACATAGAGTGGGAACTGCAGTCATGTAGACATAGAGTGGGAACTGCAGTCATGTAGACAGAGGGTGGGAACTGCAGTCATGTAGACAGAGGGTGGGAACTGCAGTCATGTAGACATAGAGTGGGAACTGCAGTCATGTAGACATAGAGTGGGAACTGCAGTCATGAAGACATAGAGTGGGAACTGCAGTCATGTAGACATAGAGTGGGAACTGCAGTCATGTAGACATAGAGTGGGAACTGCAGTCATGTAGACATAGAGTGGGAACTGCAGTCATGTAGACATAGAGTGGGAACTGCAGTCATGTAGACATAGAGTGGGAACTGCAGTCATGTAGACATAGAGTGGGAACTGCAGTCATGTAGACATAGGGTGGGAACTGCAGTCACGTAGACAGAGGGTGGGAACTGCAGTCATGTAGACAGAGAGTGGGAACTGCAGTCACATAGACAGAGAGTGGCAACTGCAGTCATGTAGACAGAGAGTGGGAACTGCAGTCATGTAGACAGAGAGTGGGAACTGCAGTCATGTAGACAGAGAGTGGGAACTGCAGTCATGTAGACAGAGAGTGGGAACTGCAGTCATGTAGACAGAGGGTGGGAACTGCAGTCATGTAGACAGAGAGTGGGAACTGCAGTCATGTAGACAGAGGGTGGGAAACTGCAGTCATGTAGACATAGAGTGGGGAACTGCAGTCATGTAGACATAGAGTGGGAACTGCAGTCATGTAGACAGAGGGTGGGAACTGCAGTCATGTAGACAGAGGGTGGGAACTGCAGTCATGTAGACATAGAGTGGGAACTGCAGTCATGTAGACATAGAGTGGGAACTGCAGTCATGAAGACATAGAGTGGGAACTGCAGTCACGTAGACATAGAGTGGGAACTGCAGTCATGTAGACATAGAGTGGGAACTGCAGTCATGTAGACATAGAGTGGGAACTGCAGTCATGTAGACATAGAGTGGGAACTGCAGTCGTGTAGACATAGGGTGGGAACTGCAGTCACGTAGACAGAGGGTGGGAACTGCAGTCATGTAGACAGAGAGTGGGAACTGCAGTCACATAGACATAGAGTGGGAACTGCAGTCATGTAGACAGAGGGTGGGAACTGCAGTCATGTAGACAGAGAGTGGGAACTGCAGTCATGTAGACATAGAGTGGGAACTGCAGTCATGTAGACATAGAGTGGGAACTGCAGTCATGTAGACATAGAGTGGGAACTGCAGTCGTGTAGACATAGGGTGGGAACTGCAGTCACGTAGACAGAGGGTGGGAACTGCAGTCATGTAGACAGAGAGTGGGAACTGCAGTCCATTAGACAGAGAGTGGCAACTGCAGTCATGTAGACAGAGAGTGGGAACTGCAGTCATGTAGACAGAGAGTGGGAACTGCAGTCATGTAGACAGAGAGTGGGAACTGCAGTCATGTAGACAGAGAGTGGGAACTGCAGTCATGTAGACAGAGAGTGGGAACTGCAGTCACGTAGACAGAGGGTGGGAACTGCAGTCATGTAGACAGAGAGTGGCAACTGCAGTCATGTAGACAGAGAGTGGCAACTGCAGTCATGTAGACAGAGAGTGGGAACTGCAGTCATGCAGACAGAGAGTGGGAACTGCAGTCATGTAGACAGAGAGTGGGAACTGCAGTCATGTAGACAGAGGGTGGGAACTGCAGTCATGTAGACAGAGAGTGGGAACTGCAGTCATGTAGAAGAGAGTGGGAACTGCAGTCACATAGACTGAGGGTGGGAACTGCAGTCATGTAGACAGAGGGTGGGAACTGCAGTCATGTAGACAGATAGTGGCAACTGCAGTCATGTAGACAGAGAGTGGCAACTGCAGTCATGTAGACAGATAGTGGCAGCTGCAGTCATGTAGACAGATAGTGGCAACTGCAGTCATGTAGACAGAGGGTGGGAACTGCAGTCATGTAGACAGAGAGTGGGAACTGCAGTATTGTAGACAGAGGGTGGCAACTGCAGTCATGTAGACAGAGGGTGGGAACTGCAGTCTTGTAGACTGAGAGTGGGAACTGTAGTCACATAGACTGAGGGTGGGAACTGCAGTCACGTAGACAGAGAGTGGGAACTGCAGTCATGTAGACAGAGAGTGGCAACTGCAGTCATGTAGACAGAGAGTGGCAACTGCAGTCATGTAGACAGAGAGTGGGAACTGCAGTCATGCAGACAGAGAGTGGGAACTGCAGTCATGTAGACAGAGAGTGGAACTGCAGTCATGTAGACAGAGGGTGGGAACTGCAGTCATGTAGACAGAGAGTGGGAACTGCAGTCATGTAGAAGAGAGTGGGAACTGCAGTCACATAGGAGCTGAGGGTGGGAACTGCAGTCATGTAGACAGAGGGTGGAACTGCAGTCATGTAGACAGATAGTGGCAACTGCAGTCATGTAGACAGAGAGTGGCAACTGCAGTCATGTAGACAGAGAGTGGCAACTGCAGTCATGTAGACAGAGAGTGGGAACTGCAGTCACATAGACAGAGGAGTGGGAACTGCAGTCATGTAGACAGAGAGTGGGAACTGCAGTCACTGTAGACAGAGAGTGGCAACTGCAGTCATGTAGACAGAGAGTGGGAACTGCAGTCATGTAGACATAGAGTGGGAACTGCAGTCATGTAGACAGAGGGTGGGAACTGCAGTCATTGTAGACAGAGAGTGGGCAACTGCAGTCATGTAGACAGAGGGTGGGAACTGCAGTCATGTAGACAGAGAGTGGGCAACTGCAGTCATGTAGACAGAGAGTGGCAACTGCAGTCACTGTAGACAGAGAGTGGCAACTGCAGTCATTGTAGACAGAGAGTGGCAACTGCAGTCATGTAGACAGAGAGTGGGAACTGCAGTCATGTAGACAGAGAGTGGGAACTGCAGTCATGTAGACAGAGAGTGGCAACTGCAGTCATGTAGACAGAGGGTGGGAACTGCAGTCATGTAGACAGAGGGTGGGAACTGCAGTCATGTAGACAGAGAGTGGCAACTGCAGTCATGTAGACAGAGAGTGGGCAACTGCAGTCATGTAGACAGAGAGTGGGCAACTGCAGTCATGTAGACAGAGAGTGGGAACTGCAGTCATGTAGACAGAGGGTGGGAACTGCAGTCATGTAGACAGAGAGTGGGAACTGCAGTCATGTAGACATAGAGTGGGAACTGCAGTCATGTAGACAGAGAGTGGGAACTGCAGTCATGTAGACAGTTCTGACAGGTTTTAAATGAAATAACTACAACTATGGGTCATGTTCATCTGGCAGAAATCATTCTGACAGACCTAACAAATTTTTTTTGGTACCCCTATTTACAAGACATCGCTTTCAACACCAGCACTGCTATTGTTGATGTCTTGGCAAGTTTATGTTCAGTAGTTTGCCATTGCTTTCTGAAAGACCGGCTCCAATACCATGACGTTAAACCCCAGCGCGACATGGTCTGCTGCCAAATCGGACGTCGCTGTATTTTGAACGCAGGTAAGCGGAATCACGAACCGCGTACATAACGCCTTTGCCACGTAGATGATTAAAAACATTTAATCACAAGTATTGGCGAAGTTCCTTAGGCAGTTTAAGGACATGTTTGCGACAAGGCATGTAATTAAGTGGATAGCTGTTAGGTGTACAGGTAAAAGTACATCTGAGGAGAGAGTATCATCATCATGTGCCATGCCACAGGTATTCATGCATCACAAAAGATCTCAGTCCTTGGTTTGTTCAGGCTAAAGGTTGAGTTACCTGAACTAATATGGACGTGGTTCCTGAGACGAATGTTGTGAATTCCTTGGACTACCAAAGTAACAACAACTATTGCCTGAAAGAGGCTAATGAAACTAGAACATGTTTACTAACTGGCACCTGGCTGTCTTGACAGATGATAGTTTGGAAAATGGAGTTATACCTTTCCATAACACAAAGCCTGGGCTGAGTTTAGAGACCATGTGTTGCCCATGCAGCATGATCCCTCTCTCGGCCTGCCTAGTTCACTCCAGAGGAAAGGTAACACTAATACGTCTGAAACAAATCAAGCTGCAGAAGCTGCCGGATCAGCAAAGCAATGCTCTAACTGTCGGAGTTTCCATCCTAGACCAGTTGCCGTCCAAGGCTTAGGGCCTGGTCTGCCCTGCCATGACATCTAGTGTTTAGGTTGCATTTTCTCGCACTAGGGTAAGGCTTGTACCTTCCCAATTGCGCTTCTCTGCCTGAAGCCATTGGCACAATGTGGGATGTCAGGTTGGTAAGCGCCAATCAACATTCGGCACTAACAGAAAGCAGGTACCATCTACTGTCATATGGTAGCTCAGTCATATCTGACTAGATTATTATGTATTAGATATACATAACTAACATTAATATGATCATGAATGCTATGCAAAATTATAAATGAAAAAGGAAATTCACAAAAAACCAAAAATAAGTTCACTATGTACGACAATAAGAAAGAGACAAACAGCTTTCTTTAGTCATGTGATAAGAAGAGAGGCATTGGAGAACGTTGTGACAACTGGAAAGATCGAGGGGAAGAGAGGCAGAGGCAGACCAAGAGAAATTATGCTGGATGGATTGTCTTCTTCTTCTTCTGCGTTCATCCGGAGTTTTATTTTTTCCAGACGTGATTGTGTTATGCCTGTTTACAGCAGAGTTGCGTTCTTGCGCCATTAGGCCGAATCATCCAACTTCTGTGGGCATTTGTTGACCGGGTTAACCTTCCCGGAACTGGATGGATTGAGACAGTGGCATGTAGGAACATCATCAGCAGAGTTGATCCAGAAAACCAAAGACCGAGATCTGTGGAGAGCCATGAACGCCTATGCCAGCTGGCAGGGCACTTGATGATAATGATGAATATGGAAAAACATGCGATATCACCTGAAGAGTTATTGTGGTAAAATGGAACACAGAGAAGATTCCTTCGGTCGCTGACTCTGTTCAAGTGATATATTCTATGTTTTATCTGCTTCATAAAAGCCAAGTGAAGGTCAAACAGATAAGAGCCCTCATTCTGAAACATCCGGTGTGTTGATGTTTAGGTAGCGGGTAACAACCCCTACACCGGTCAGTTAGACTAAAATGCTACCTTCTCATCCTTGACTTTCGGAAATAAATTACAAGTACCTCAGAATTCGGCATGATTTTGCCTGATGGTGGGGAACACTGATAATAGGGAAAGTTAATCCACACACAAAATTCAGTCTGGTGCAATAGAAGTCGGAGCACTTGTATGGATTGTGCTCGAGTTCACAGCAAGCCGACGCCCACAAACATAATAAGTCACATTGCTGTAAACTGCAGTGGAAGATATTTGCTTCCAGTTCTGAGATATTGGTGTTGTCAGGAAGCAAAATTACACATCTGACAGAAGACTTTTACCTCATTGGACAGGTCATGTAGCATGACCTAAAGTCTGACAGGGCACGCATGTGTACATGGAAACTATATGACGACAAAGTCAGGAAGACTGACTCAATACCAAAGGATTGTTTGCAAGTCGGCAGATTGTGTTGTCTGTAAGGGTTGTACAGGACTGTTGCACACACTATAAGGGAGGTAACATTCCAAGTTGAAACTATTTAAGGTCTGTAAGGCCCACCTGAAACATCACTGAAACACCTTCTAGGTGGACAGTTGTATTAATATACTGTTTAGTTTAGTTTGGTTTAGTCGACGGATCAACATCACAGCATATGAGTGTAACCCATAAGTGGTCAGTTCTACTCCTAACTCAAGCCTGAGTCCAGAGAATCTCAGCTCAGTGCATGAACTGCGTAGCATCGGCGAGGATCCTGAAATACTTAGGGAAATTTTTAAACTCGAAATTTTGCCCGGGCAGTGCCGTTAGGCTACTCTTTTTCGGTTTCCAGCTGCCAAGGGATTTTTTACGTGCACAACAATACACACGGGCGCCCGATTTCACTACCCAATGACCAGGGAAAATTTTTTTACTAGAAGTCCATGTGAAAAAATCCCGGCCCTCACCAGGACTTGACCCCGGGACCTCCAACACTCGAGGCAGACACCATACTTTGAGACCACTCAGCACCCTATGTATTAATATACTCACAAGTATTAAATGTGTATGCAGTCAGCGGCTAAGTGTCACAGTACTATATTACATCACTACACAAGCACAGAACAGTCTGTCTATATGAAGACATAAACAGATAAAGACTTCATAACAAGTATGGACAGAAACAAAACAAGGTAAGTGTTAACTGCCACCTACGTATAGACCATATGACTGTGTGACCATTGCTAGTTAAAGATAATATGGATGATGATGTAACATATTTAAGGATGTGTGAATTTGTTTTTAAGATTGGGTCTGGCGGGAGAGTTATTTGAGAGAAAGAATTACCACCAGCTCAGTACTGGAATAATCAGTGTCTACACAATACATTTGCAGCATAAGATGGGGCATCTATTGGTTTCCCTGATGTGCCATGATTCTTAAATCAATCAATCTAGACTTCACATTAATAAAGAGAAGTATCACTCACCTCTTGATTTTGAGGTGTGCCAACTGCTGTTCTAACTGCAACCTTTATTTTATTGCAACCAATTTTATGATTGATTCTTAAATCAATCAATCTAGACTTCACATTAATAAAGAGAAGTATCACTCACCTCTTTGGTTTTGAGGTGTGCCAACTGCTGTTCTAACTGCAACCTTTCCTTGGCAGCTTGTTTGATGATGTTAACCAGCTCAACCTTCTCCTCAAACTGCACAGCATTCTGGAGGTGGCAAGAAGAGGTCAGAGATATTGCATGAGGTCACACCATCCAATATGAGTATGCTACTAGAGGTGACAAGAAGGAGATCAGAGATACTGCATGAGGTCACACCATCCAATATGAGTATGTTACTAGGAGTGACAAGAAGGAGATCAGAGATACTGCATGAGGTCACACCATCCAATATGAGTATGTTACTAGGAGTGACAAGAAGGAGATCAGAGATACTGCATGAGGTCACACCATCCAATATGAGTATGTTACTAGGAGTGACAAGAAGGAGATCAGAGATACTGCATGAGGTCACATCATCCAATATGACTATGTTACTAGGAGTGACAAGAAGGAGATCAGAGATACTGCATGGGGTCACATCATCCAATATGACTATGTTACTAGGAGTGACAAGAAGGAGATCAGAGATACTGCATGAGGTCACATCATCCAATATGACTATGTTACTAGGAGTGACAAGAAGGAGATCAGAGATACTGCATGGGGTCACACCATCCACTATGACTATGTTACTAGGAGTGACAAGAAGGAGATCAGAGATACTGCATGAGGTCACACCATCCAATATGACTATGTTACTAGAAGTGACAAGAAGGAGATCAGAGATACTGCATGAGGTCACACCATCCAATATGACTATGTTACTAGGAGTGACAAGAAGGAGATCAGAGATACTGCATGGGGTCACACCATCCACTATGACTATGTTACTGGAGGTGACAAGAAGGAGATCAGAGATACTGCATGGGGTCACACCATCCAATATGACTATGTTACTAGAGGTGACAAGAAGGAGATCAGAGATACTGCATGGGGTCACAACATCCACTATGACTATGTTACTAGGGGTGACAAGAAGGAGATCAGAGATACTGCATGAGGTCACACCATCCACTATGACTATGCTACTGGAGGTGACAAGAAGGAGATCAGAGATACTGCATGAGGTCACACATCAATATGACTATGTTACTAAGGTGGCAAAGAAGAAGATCAGAGATACTGCATGGGGTCACACCATCCACTATGGACTATGTTACTAGGAGTGACAAGAAGGAGATACAGAGATAACTGCATGAGGTCACACACATCCCAATATGACCATGTTACTAGGAGTGACAAGAAGGAGATCAGAGATACTGCATGAGGTCACACCATCCAATATGACTATGTTACTAGAGGTGACAAGAAGGAGATCAGAGATACTGCATGGGGTCACACCATCCACTATGACTATGTTACTAGGAGTGACAAGAAGGAGACCAGAGATACTGCATGAGGTCACACCATCCAATATGACTATGTTACTAGAGGTGACAAGAAGGAGATCAGAGATACTGCATGAGGTCACACCATCCAATATGACTATGTTACTAGAGGTGACAAGAAGGAGATCAGAGATACTGCATGAGGTCACACCATCCAATATGACTATGTTACTAGAGGTGACAAGAAAGAGATCAGAGATACTGCATGAGGTCACACCATCCAATATGACTATGTTACTAGGAGTGACAAGAAGGAGATCAGAGATACTGCATGAGGTCAGACCGTCCACTATGACTATGTTACTAGGGGTGACAAGAAGGAGATCAGAGATACTGCATGAGGTCACACCATCCAATATGACTATGTTACTAGAGGTGACAAGAAGGAGATCAGAGATACTGCATGAGGTCACACCATCCCAATATGACTATGTTACTAGGAGTGACAAGAAGGAGATCAGAGATACTGCATGAGGTCACACCAATCCAATATGACTATGTTACTAGAGGTGACAAGAAGAAGATCAGAGATACTGCATGAGGTCACACCATCCAATATGACTATGTTACTAGGAGTGACAAGAAGGAGATCAGAGATACTGCATGAGGTCACACCATCCAATATGACTATGTTACTAGAGGTGACAAGAAGGAGATCAGAGATACTGCATGAGGTCACACCATCCACTATGACTATGTTGCTAGGGGTGACAAGAAGGAGATCAGAGATACTGCATGAGGTCACCACCATCCAATATGACTATGTTACTAGGAGTGACAAGAAGGAGATCAGAGATACTGCATGGGGTCACACCATCAATGACTATGTTACAAGGAGTGACAAGAAGGAGATCAGAGATACTGCATGAGGTCACACCATCCAATATGACTATGCTACTGGAGGTGACAAGAAGGAGATCAGAGATACTGCATGGGGTCACACCATCCACTATGACTATGTTACTGGAGGTGACAAGAAGGAGATCAGAGATACTGCATGAGGTCACACCATCCAATATGACTATGTTACTAGAGGTGACAAGAAGGAGATCAGAGATACTGCATGGGGTCACACCATCCACTATGACTATGTTACTAGGGGTGACAAGAAGGAGATCAGAGATACTGCATGAGGTCACACCATCCACTATGACTATGCTACTGGAGGTGACAAGAAGGAGATCAGAGATACTGCATGAGGTCACACCATCCAATATGACTATGTTACTAGGAGTGACAAGAAGGAGATCAGAGATACTGCATGAGGTCACACCATCCAATATGACTATGTTACTAGAGGTGACAAGAAGAAGATCAGAGATACTGCATGAGGTCACACCATCCAATATGACTATGTTACTAGGAGTGACAAGAAGGAGATCAGAGATACTGCATGAGGTCACACCATCCAATATGACTATGTTACTAGAGGTGACAAGAAGGAGATCAGAGATACTGCATGAGGTCACACCGTCCACTATGACTATGTTACTAGGGGTGACAAGAAGGAGATCAGAGATACTGCATGAGGTCACACCATCCAATATGACTATGTTACTAGGAGTGACAAGAAGGAGATCAGAGATACTGCATGGGGTCACACCATCCAATATGACTATGTTACAAGGAGTGACAAGAAGGAGATCAGAGATACTGCATGAGGTCACACCATCCAATATGACTATGCTACTGGAGGTGACAAGAAGGAGATCAGAGATACTGCATGGGGTCACACCATCCACTATGACCATGTTACTGGAGGTGACAAGAAGGAGATCAGAGATACTGCATGAGGTCACACCATCCAATATGACTATGTTACTAGAGGTGACAAGAAGGAGATCAGAGATACTGCATGAGGTCACACCATCCAATATGACTATGTTACTAGAGGTGACAAGAAGGAGATCAGAGATACTGCATGAGGTCACACCATCCAATATGACTATGTTACTAGGAGTGACAAGAAGGAGATCAGAGATACTGCATGAGGTCACACCATCCAATATGACTATGTTACTAGAGGTGACAAGAAGGAGATCAGAGATACTGCATGAGGTCACACCATCCAATATGACTATGTTACTAGAGGTGACAAGAAGGAGATCAGAGATACTGCATGAGGTCACACCATCCACTATGATTATGTTACTGGAGTGACAAGAAGGAGATCAGAGATACTGCATGAGGTCACACCATCCAATATGAGTATGCTACTAGAGGTGACAAGAAGGAGATCAGAGATACTGCATGAGGTCACACCATCCAATATGACTATGTTACTAGGAGTGACAAGGAGGAGATCAGAGATACTGCATGAGGTCACACCATCCAATATGACTATGTTACTAGAGGTTACAAGAAAGAGATCAGAGATACTGCATGGGGTCACACCATCCACTATGACTATGTTACTAGGGGTGACAAGAAGGAGATCAGAGATACTGCATGAGGTCACACCATCCAATATGACTATGTTACTAGGAGTGACAAGAAGGAGATCAGAGATACTGCATGAGGTCACACCATCCACTATGACTATGTTACTAGGGGTGACAAGAAGGAGATCAGAGATACTGCATGAGGTCACACCATCCACTATGACTATGTTACTAGAGGCTCTGATGGTTCACAGGCAATAATTCTAAGTCCCCATACTACTTGATGTACTGCCAATCATACAAAAACAAGAGAACAGGTCCTGTAGCAGAAGCCTGCTGTGGGTTTGTGAAGTGCTAGGACCATCACATTTGGTAGGCCTGAGTGCACAAAGGAACAGGTACTCAGTCTCTCACGCTTGTAGTAAACGATAAGAGCTGACATAGAACCATCCTCCAGCCGCACTTATGCCATTCAATCATTCAGAAGTTTAAAAGGGATGCCTGTGGTTTGCATGGGTACTGGGAAACATTGATAACTGGGAAGATCAGTGGTGAAAGAGGCAGAGGCAGACCGACAGTAATGACGCTATATGTACTGAGATGATAGCATGGAGGAATATCATCAGAGAGTTGATCCAGAAGACCAAGAACCAAGATCTGTGCAGAGACATGAATGCCTATGCCAGCTGGCAGGACACATGATGCTAATGGTTTGCATGGATGCTTTCTTGAGTGTAACTTTGATAACTTGTATGACTTCTTCTGCGTTCATCCGGAGTTTTTTTGGGGGGGGATGTGATTTCACTGTGCCTGTTTACAGTAGGGCTGTGTTCTTGCGCCATTAAGCCGACACATCCAACTTCTGCGGGCAGTTGTTGACCGGGTTAACCTTCCTAGGACTTGTATGACTGACTGGCACCTTATCTTGACAGACGATAAGTTTGTTAACTGAAGTTATACCTCTAGCACAACAACGAGGTGTGACGAGGGGATCTGGCCGACGCTCGGCGCTCGGAGGAAAGGCGAGACGGACATATAATCAGATTGCTACTGGATCTATTAGTGTTGGAACTCTTCGCTGGCTGCTGGGGATGGAGGCGGAGCGCTTATGGGAATGTCCCGAGTGCTGTGATGTCGGTTCCTAAATCAATCAATCAATCAATCAATACCTCTAGCACAAAGCCTGGGCCGAATTTAGAGACCATGTGTTGCCCATACAGCATGATCCCTCTCTCAGCCTGCCTAGTTTACTCCAGAGAAAAGATAACACCAAACATATGAAACAAGACCAGCTGCAGAAGCTGCTGGATCAAATCATTTTTTGTCAGATCAATTAGTAAAATGTGAATCCACCCCCATGCAGATCAAACCCCTGATCATTGGTATGGCTGGCGAGTGTCTAGCCACTACGCCACAGGGGCTTCATAACTGAAACTAGTGCCAGTTATATGGACGTGTTAGATGTGTGTCCAACAAGAGTTTGACATGGTGTTTAACATCCATACACTTTATTATCTGCTCTTGGAGATGGAGTACTTACACAATTGTCTCAAGTGCCATGATGTGGCTTCTGTTAAGTAATAACCAACAAGGGACACTTGTGAATATCAGTCATCAAGCGACTAAAGGTGCTTTTTATGTCTTACAAGCCTAAGTCTAATATGGAGTGAGGTGTACATGGAGGGAGCTGTAGGGGATAGCACAAGATAGGAGGCCTTGGCACGTGTTGGTTGGCACGTGTTGGTTGGCACATGTTGGTTGGCACATGTTGGTTGGTGCGTATTGGTTGGCAAGTGTTGGTTGGCACATGTTGGTTGGCAAGTGTTGGTTGGTGCGTGTTGGTTGGTGCGTGTTGGTTGGCATGTTTTGACTGGCATGTTTTGGTTGGCATGTTTTGGTTGGCACATTTTGGTTGGTGCGTGTTGGTTGGCGCATGTTGGTTGGCATGTTTTGGTTGGCATGTTTTGGTTGGCACGTTTTGGTTGGCACGTGTTGGTTGGCATGTGTTGGTTAGCGCATGTTGGTGGTGTGTGTTGGTTGGCAGGTGTTGGTTGGCGCATATTGGTTGGCAGGTGTTGGTTGGCATGTGTTGGTTGGCACATGTTGGTTAGGGGAAGAATATGCTCCAATAGGGGCTAACTGGCAAAAGAAGAAACAAGTCTAAGAAGTTGTTGCAGAATGCTTTTAAAGATAGATTGTGCAGCAGAGATTTAACTTGTGTTAACTAATCTCCACTCCTTTGTGAGACAGAGTGTGTAATAGAGACTTAACTTCTGTTAACTAGTCATCACTCCTTGTAAAGACAGAGAGTGCAGTAGAGTTAACATCTGTTAACAATCACCACTCCTTTTAAAGAGAGAGAGTGCAGTAGAGTGTTAACTAATCGGTACTCCATGTAATGACAGAATGCTGTAACGAGTTATTCTGTGCTAACTAATCATCATACACATGTCTGAAGTTTGAATTTATTCTCAGGACAAAGGGTTTAAAGGCACCGCTGTGTGAACTAAAAAAGACTTTTAGATTAATACAAGAGACAACTTTGCAGTTATAGACATATTTCAAGTGAATGAAAGAAGAAGAAGTTTAAAGGCAAGAGAATCGAGTCCATAGCTCTGGGTTTTATCCCTAATGACTTTGTTGCTTTCCACAGAGCAGCCTGTCAGAAGTGCCCCACACAGCATGAACTCCATAGCTCCAGCGATAGGTCCCATACAGACTCTGGCACTCCAGGGGCAATGTGGTCAATATCCTGCTGGCCATCCTGACATCCGAAGACACTTCCTGGTACCCAATTTAAGATGAGACATCCTGGCAGCCCAGGTACATTTTTAAAATGTGCCTTGTTACAAATTTGAACTCAGGACTGCCGAGCCAGCAGGCAAGTATGCTAGCCACTGCGGTACTACAGTTCCCATGTTGGGCTCTATGAGAAAACATTATTGTTTAACTGATTCAGTGCCAAATATAAAAGTAGGTGTGGACCAGACATGGTACACAATTAAATGAACAAGCATTATTATGTACATTTTCCGTTCACTGAGCAATTAAATTGAAGAAGATATATGAAACAAAACAAATAACACATGACCCTAGTATGGCAGTATATCGTCCTTCTTTCCAAAAGGGAGGTCATATTTGGCAATATATTATCCCTTGACACTTAATCTGTTAAATTAATTACATTCCACATTAAAAATGATATCAATTGTAAATTTGTTAACATATATCATGTTTATGGCATAATGAAAAGAATTACCTGAGGTGCCATTAAGTCTCCATTGCTGAGTAGGTCAGCTAATTCCTGACACTTCCTCCGAAGATCCTCAATCTCTTTATCTTTTGAAAGCATGCTTTTGGCATGTTCAGATAAGTCTTTGGCTCGCTGACGGGCCAGTACCCGTTTCAGGTGTTCTACTTCAGGGCTGGACTCGTCATGAAACAGTGGGGTGGCTGTTTTCTGATATAGAAGATCTTGTATGTTAATTTTATATCTAACTGAATGAGTATCCACTGACATTAAATATTTTAGGAATAAAATTAGTGGAATTGTGGTAAAGTTGTGGGAATGTTGCAATATTTTATGTTTTCCATAATTTTGTTCTGTAAAGCTGCATTACTTTGTGTAATTTTTATAATATTTAAATAATGTAGGATAACATTATCTGACTAAGAATGACACTAATTTACCAAGGGTGACACACAAAAACTCAGGATAACTCGGCGATGACACCCAGGAGTCTATAAGAAATTGCACTCGTAAACCGAATGTCATAGCCCTGAGTTAAACCCACAACCTTTGGAGCATGAAGCAGGCAGCATAACCACTTCACCATTAAGACTCCAATGGTTAAGGAGCAGGCTACAGGAGGCATGAAATACTGGTGACTTGTAGTTAGGCTACAGGAGGCATGAAATCCTGGTGCCTTGTAGTTAGTCTGGAGACAGTCACAGGATAGAGGAGGCATGAAATCCTGGTGACTTGTAGTTAGTCTGGAGACAGTCACAGGATAGAGGAGGCATGAAATCCTGGTGACTTGTAGTTAGTCTGGAGACAGTCACAGGATAGAGGAGGCATGAAATCCTGGTGACTTGTAGTTAGTCTGGAGACAGTCACAGGATAGAGGAGGCAGATCTCCAAAAACTGCCTCTTGACATTGGATGTACTGAACTACAGGCATAATACCAAGTACCATACTTAAAGTTGACATTGATAATTTCATACAACAATACAATACAATCAGGTGATCACATATTAAACTTACAGATCTGGCCTTTATATTTTCTTGTTGTAGAGCTTTAGCTTTCTCTTCCAGCCTTCTTGCAATAGCTGCCAGTTCTGCATTGCGCTTTTTGAGAGACCGGATTTTTTCTTCCAGTGGTTTTTGGTCATCTTGTTTCTTTTTCTGAAATTCACAATGATAAATGACTGTATATGTTCTTTTCTCTTTTTTGTCTTTTTCTTTCTCATTCTATTTTTTTTTCTCATCATCTTCAAAGTTATATTTCTTCTGTAATCATTTTCTTTTATTGTTACTGAAGACTACTTTTCCAATATAAACCATGCCTTTTATATATGTGAAATTCACTTGATCCATGCAGGGTGCTCATTCTGTCAACTTGATCACACACTCTGTCACCACAAACAGCTCGCTCCATAAGTTTAATCACCCATTCTGTCACTAGACACAGCCCAATCTATCAGTTTGACCATACATTCTGTCACAATAAATAACCGACTCTGTTTCATCGCCCTTTCTGTGACTACAAACAGCTCGTTCTGCTAACTGTATCACCAATTATATCAAAATAAACAGCTCAGTTTGACCACCCATTCTGTCACTAGACACAGCCCACTCTGTCACTTTGATGAGGATCATCCTATGACTGACTGATGTATTGAATGACTTACTGACTGACCGATGTAAAGTTTACTGTATCATGCAAGCAGATTACTGTTAACGTTACAAGCTCACTCTAACACTGTTAAAAACACACAATTCAGTGTAAAAAGTCATATCTATTATCTACAATACCACTGTTAACAACTCACAATGCGGTGTAAAATGTTTAGTTTTCTATTAGCCCACTCTACCACTGTTAACAAATCACCTACAGTATAAAAAGTTCATCTATTAGCACATTCTACCACTATAACCAATCCAAAATGCAGTGTAAAAAGTTGTTTCTATTATCCACTCTGCCACTGTAAACAACCCAGAAAGTGGTGTATAAAATCCAGTTTCTATAAGCCCACTCACTCTACCACTATAAACATATACTAACAGAGCTAATCTAGGAAGGAGGAAAAGCCAGCTCTGTTTACATCACACACTATGTGTGAGAGGAACCAGGAACCATATCTTCAACATAAGAACCCTCTTTGAGACATGCAGAGAGTACAATGTAGGTCTTCATACTTGTTTCACAGACAAAAGTAACTTATTTCAAAGACTATGTTCAGCCTCAGAAATTAAGGAACATCAGAGAAATGGAGTTTCCAGCACACTTGACCTACTTAATTGAATCATTATATCATGGAAATCAAGCAGCTGTCAGTAGCTGTTGAAGCCTCAAAGTTGTTTGAAGTGCAAAATGGAGAAAGATAGGGCAGCATTCTCTCCCCATACCTGTTTAACATCTATGCAGACAATCTTAAACAGAAATGTCAACAAATGAGACTTTTAGACAATTTTGATACATTCATAATTGGTCCAGTAGTCAATTCCCAAAGCTCAGATATGCATATGACACATCTCAATTTTCAAACATTGCTAAGAGATTTAGAAGAATTGATCTTGGCTGTCAAAAGACAGAGAAAACCAAAAAGTGCTCTTGGACGTAAAAAAGACCCGCTTCACACGCCAGTGATCTGGGGCTTGTTTCCGGATCCGGTCAAGGATATGCACTACTGACGAGCTCAAACGAGAGCAAATCTCGAGTATAGTGCTTCCATATTGACGTGGATAGGCCTTAGGTTCATACCAGAATACGATCAGCGTTGCCAGTAGTGGGTTGCGCTCAATATTTAAATTTCAAATCCCGAAACAACCAAATAATCAATTAAAAAAGAAAAACAGAAATAGTGTCCATAGACAAAACTGCATTCCAGCCAAAGATGACAATCAATGAGAAAAATGTTTAATATTACAAGCGGTGAATACCTTAGAACTGTAACCACCAACAATGGAAATTGTTCACAAGAAGTCAGATATAGACTGGCCATGGTCATGCATGGGTTAACTGCCATTAAGAATCTATGGCACAACTCTAGCAAACAAATTAAAGTAACATTGTTGAGATCAGGTACCTTTCCTGTGACAAACTATTTATGAGAGTCATGGACTCACGACTAACTAACAAAGAAAATCAGGCCTTTTAAACTTGAATGTTACAGCAAAGTTCTTAGAATCTTGTGGACCAAGAAGACAATTGGCATTCTGCAAGATCTGAGCATCAAAGAAAACTAGAGCTTGAACAGTATCATGTCTCAGAAACTGAAATACTTTGTCACATCATGTTGATTTGGGAAAAAAAACAGTTGGGTTCCTGGAAAAAGCAGAAGCAGCAGCAACAGCAGAAGCAGCAGCACAAGAAGAAGGAAAAGAAAGAAAAGAAGAAGAGAGAGAGATAGGGGAGAGAGAGAGCACTATAAACAACCAACACAGCTGTGTAAAAAGTCCAACCCATAAGTGTAAAAACTCCAGCCCATAAATATAAAACATCACAGAACTTCCACAATCAACTAGTCTACCAGTAGGAAGGCGATCGTGTGACCTACCAATGCCTCATTTTCTGTCCGCAACAAAGCAATACGACGCTCCAGCCGCTGGACATGGGTAGTCAACTCTCCCAGCTTCTTCTGCAGGGTCTTCTCTTTTTCCTTGTCCTCTTTCTTTGTCTGGAAAATAATTGAAAAGTAAACAATGACAGATAATACACACAGATAAAAACAAAATCTTGGACACTTAGTAAACAAGCAATAAAACCTCTGGAAGCTTCAGAGATATATTTTTATAGAAGAATGCTGAAAATTTCTGGTACAGCTAAAATGAGTAGTCTAGACGTTTTTCAAAGAGGCGAAGACACTCAGACAATTAATCACAAACATGCAGTCATAATTCTTTTAGCCACAATATGAGAAGACAAAAAACCAGAACATATTGTGACAACTGGAAAGAGTGATGGAAATACTGACAGAGGCAGATCACTAGAAAAAACGCTTGACAACCTTAGATCATGGCATAGAAGTGTGTCAGCATGCACACTGGTACAATGTTGTTGGAGATAACAGAATGTGAGAAGCATTCTCATCCATTCCAGTCGACAAAACACTTGATTATGATAAATAAACAAATAAACACACTTTATTTTCAAAGGGTCACAAATTGGGCATGCAGGCCCGTCTTACATTAGGCCCTTCCAATCACTCATCTTTCGTTCATCATTGTGCATGTTACATTCACATAGGGGGAAAAACATTGTCACATGAATATTGCAAACATAAGCAAATAATGAAGGGCAGCAAGCAGAATTCACTCTCTGCTTTTTGGACACTTCAATCTTCAACGAATGTTTCGAATATTTGATTAAGAATGCCTTAAAAATGTGTCAAGTAACAGATTTACTTGATTCTTTGTCTATCTAATAGAAAGATCTTTCAACACTCAACAATGAAATAGCACTTAACTACTCAACACAAAACAATGTACTAACAATTACTCAACACTCAGCAGTGTATTAACACTTGACTACTCAACACAAAGCAATGTACTAACAATTACTCAACACTCAGCAATGAAATAACACTTAACTACTCAACACAAAGCAATGAACTAACAATTACTCAACATTCGGCAGTGCACTAACACTTAACTACTCAACACAAAGCAATGTACTAACAATTACTCAGCAGTGTACTAACACTTAACTACTCAACACAAAGCAATGTACTAACAATTACTCAACACTCAGACAATTAACATTCACCTCATCACTCAGACAATGAGCTAACAGCCATCTACTCATCACTAAGAAAATAAACTAACGGCCATCTACCTCCACTGAAACAATGAAATGTTAACAACACACCACTCAAACAATGAACAAACAACCCACTCCATTACTCACCATAAACAATGAGTTAGCGACAATGATTCACACAACATGTAACTAACGGATAAGTGGTCACCTCCCTAAATCAACACAAATTCAAATCAATAACACATACATTTGACATAGGAACTATCAAACATGAGCCGACAATCAACACATCAGTTTGGTTTCCTGAAACATTAACTACAGCTACTACACATCTGTGTGTGCTGTACACCTGGACTGTGCTGACAACATGAATCTGACAGCTGTTACTTGCTGCTGTGTGTGTATGATAATTAGATTGTTGGTGACACTATAATCGAATCTATATATGTCAATATTACCTGTATATGTTAATGCTGTTCCATATATGTCAGTATTGTCTCTAGATGTCAGTATTGCTTCTACAGTTGTCAGTATTGTCTCTAAGTATGTCAGTATTGTCTCTAGATGTCAGTAATGTCTCTAAGTATGTCAGTATTGTCTCTAGATGTCAGTAATGTCTCTAGATGTCAGTAATGTCTCTAAGTATGTCAGTATTGTCTCTAGATGTCAGTAATGTCTCTAGATGTCAGTAATGTCTCTAGATGTCAGTAATGTCTCTAGATGTCAGTAATGTCTCTAGATGTCAGTAATGTCTCTAGATGTCAGTAATGTCTCTAGATGTCAGTAATGTCTCTAGATGTCAGTAATGTCTCTAGATGCCAGTAATGTCTCTAGATGTCAGTAATGTCTCTAGATGTCAGTAATGTCTCTAGATGTCAGTAATGTCTCTAAGTATGTCAGTATTGTCTCTAGATGTCAGTAATGTCTCTAAGTATGTCAGTATTGTCTCTAAGTATGTCAGTATTGTCTCTATATGTCAGTAATGTCTCTAAGCATGTCAGTATTGTCTCTAAGTATGTCTGTATTGTCTCTAGATGTCAGTAATGTCTCTAAATGTCAGTATTGTCTCTAAGTATGTCAGTATTGTCTCTAAGTATGTCAGTATGTCTCTAGATGTCAGTAATGTCTCTAGATGTCAGTATTGCTTCTACATATGTCAGTAATGTCTCTAAGTATGTCAGTATTGTCTCTAAGTATGTCAGTATTGTCTCTAAGTATGTCAGTATTGTCTCTAGATGTCAGTATTGCTTCTACAGTTGTCAGTATTGTCTCTAAGTATGTCAGTATTGTCTCTAGATGTCAGTAATGTCTCTAAGTATGTCAGTATTGTCTCTAAGTATGTCAGTATTGTCTCTAGATGTCAGTAATGTCTCTAAGTATGCCAGTATTGTCTCTAGATGTCAGTAATGTCTCTAAGTATGTCAGTATTGTCTCTAAGTATGTCAGTATTGTCTCTAGATGTCAGTAATATCTCTAAGTATGTCAGTAATGTCTCTAAGTATGTCAGTATTGTCTCTAGATGTCAGTAATGTCTCTAGATGTCAGTATTGCTTCTACATATGTCAGTATTGTCTCTAGATGTCAGTAATGTCTCTAGATGTCAGTATGCTTCTACATATGTCAGTATTGTCTCTAGATGTCAGTAATGTCTCTAGATGTCAGTATTGCTTCTACATATGTCAGTAATGTCTCTAGATGTCAGTAATGTCTCTAAGTATGTCAGTATTGTCTCTAGATGTCAGCAATGTCTCTAGATGTCAGTAATGTCTCTAGATGTCAGTAATGTCTCTAGATGTCAGTAATGTCTCTAGATGTCAGTAATGTCTCTAGATGTCAGTAATGTCTCTAGATGTCAGTAATGTCTCTAGATGTCAGTAATGTCTCTAGATGTCAGTAATGTCTCTAGATGTCAGTAATGTCTCTAGATGTCAGTAATGTCTCTAGATGTCAGTAATGTCTCTAAGTATGTCAGTATTGTCTCTAGATGTCAGTAATGTCTCTAAGTATGTCAGTATTGTCTCTAAGTATGTCAGTATTGTCTCTAGATGTCAGTAATGTCTCTAAGTATGCCAGTATTGTCTCTAGATGTCAGTAATGTCTCTAAGTATGTCAGTATTGTCTCTAAGTATGTCAGTATTGTCTCTAGATGTCAGTAATGTCTCTAGATGTCAGTAATGTCTCTATATGTCAGTATTGTCTCTAGATGTCAGTAATGTCTCTAGATGTCAGTATTGCTTCTACATATGTCAGTATTGTCTCTAGATGTCAGTAATGTCTCTAGATGTCAGTATTGCTTCTACATATGTCAGTATTGTCTCTAGATGTCAGTAATGTCTCTAGATGTCAGTATTGCTTCTACATATGTCAGTAATGTCTCTAGATGTCAGTAATGTCTCTAGATGTCAGTATTGCTTCTACATATGTCAGTAATTGTCTCTAGATGTCAGTAATGTCTCTAGATGTCAGTATTGCTTCTACATATGTCAGTATTGTCTCTAGATGTCAGTAATGTCTCTAGATGTCAGTAATGTCTCTAGATGTCAGTAATGTCTCTAGATGTCAGTAATGTCTCTAGATGTCAGTAATGTCTCTAGATGTCAGTAATGTCTCTAGATGTCAGTAATGTCTCTAGATGTCAGTAATGTCTCTAAGTATGTCAGTATTGTCTCTAGATGTCAGTAATGTCTCTAAGTATGTCAGTATTGTCTCTAAGTATGTCAGTATTGTCTCTATATGTCAGTAATGTCTCTAAGTATGTCAGTATTGTCTCTAAGTATGTCTGTATTGTCTCTAGATGTCAGTAATGTCTCTAGATGTCAGTATTGCTTCTACATATGTCAGTATTGTCTCTAAGTATGTCAGTATTGTCTCTAAGTATGTCAGTATTGTCTCTAGATGTCAGTAATGTCTCTAGATGTCAGTATTGCTTCTACAGTTGTCAGTATTGTCTCTAAGTATGTCAGTATTGTCTCTAGATGTCAGTAATGTCTCTAAGTATGTCAGTATTGTCTCTAAGTATGTCAGTATTGTCTCTAGATGTCAGTAATGTCTCTAAGTATGCCAGTATTGTCTCTAGATGTCAGTAATGTCTCTAAGTATGTCAGTATTGTCTCTAAGTATGTCAGTATGTCTCTAGATGTCAGTAATGTCTCTAAGTATGTCAGTAATGTCTCTAAGTATGTCAGTATTGTCTCTAGATGTCAGTAATGTCTCTAAGTATGTCAGTATTGTCTCTAAGTATGTCAGTATGTCTCTAGATGTCAGTAATGTCTCTAGATGTCAGTATTGCTTCTACATATGTCAGTTATTGTCTCTAGATGTCAGTAATGTCTCTAGATGTCAGTATTGCTTCTACATATGTCAGTAATGTCTCTAGATGTCAGTAATGTCTCTAGATGTCAGTAATGTCTCTAGATGTCAGTAATGTCTCTAGATGTCAGTAATGTCTCTAGATGTCAGTATTGCTTCTAAGATGTCAGTATGTCTCTAGATGTCAGTAATGTCTCTAGATGTCAGTATTGCTCTTACATATGTCAGTAATGTCTCTAGGTATGTCAGTAATGTCTCTAGATGTCAGTAATGTCTCTAGATGTCAGTATTGCTTCTACATATGTCAGTATTGTCTCTAGATGTCAGTAATGTCTCTAGATGTCAGTATTGTCTCTACGTATGTCAGTATTGTCTCTAAGTATGTCAGTAATGCCTCTAGATGTCAGTATTGTCTCTAAGTATGCAGTATTGTCCTCTAAGTATGCCAGTAATTGTCTCTAGATGTCAGTATTGTCTCTAGATGTCAGTAATGTCTCTAGATGTCAGTAATGTCTCTAGTATGTCAGTAATTGTCTCTAAGTATGTCAGTATTGTCTCTAAGTATGCCAGTAATTGTCTCTAGATGTCAGTAATGTCTCTAGATGTCAGTACTTGTCTCTAGATGTCAGTAATGCTCTCTAGATTTCAGTATTGCTTCTACATATGTCCAGTATTGTCTCTAGATGTCAGTAATGTCTCTAGATGTCAGTAATTGTCTCTAGATGTCAGTAATGTCTCTAGTATGTCAGTAATGTCTCTAGATGTCAGTAATGTCTCTATATGCCAGTAATGTCTCTAGATGTCAGTATTGTCTCTAGATGTCAGTAATGTCTCTAGATGTCAGTATTGCTTCTACATATGTCAGTATTGTCTCTAGATGTCAGTAATGTCTCTAGATGTCAGTATTGCTTCTACATATGTCAGTAATGTCTCTAGATGTCAGTAATGTCTCTAGATGTCAGTAATGTCTCTAGATGTCAGTAATGTCTCTAGATGTCAGTAATGTCTCTAAGTATGCCAGTATTGTCTCTAAGTATGTCAGTATTGTCTCTAGATGTCAGTAATGTCTCTAGATGTCAGTATTGCTTCTACATATGTCAGTAATGTCTCTAGATGTCAGTAATGTCTCTAGATGTCAGTAATGTCTCTAGATGTCAGTAATGTCTCTAGATGTCAGTAATGTCTCTAAGTATGCCAGTATTGTCTCTAAGTATGTCAGTATTGTCTCTAGATGTCAGTAATGTCTCTAGATGTCAGTAATGTCTCTAGATGTCAGTAATGTCTCTAGATGTCAGTAATGTCTCTAGATGTCAGTAATGTCTCTAGATGTCAGTAATGTCTCTAAGTATGCCAGTATTGTCTCTAAGTATGTCAGTATTGTCTCTAGATGTCAGTAATGTCTCTAGATGTCAGTATTGCTTCTACATATGTCAGTATTGTCTCTAGATGTTAGTACTGTCTCTAAGTATGTCAGTATTGTCTCTAAATGTGTCAGTATTGTCTCTATATATGTCAGTATTATTCTATAAATATCAATGGCGTTTTTAATGTTAGTGATGTACCATGCCCGACGAACACAGAGGAGAAAATGTAACCAGTATTGTTTAGGACTAAGTCGAATGAGAGTAAACAAAAGAAAGATACTCAAAATCCATACACATAAACAGACCTCAATTATAACCAATGCTGAAGAAGCGGGTTGAACAAAGCCGAACTTTTATTTTGTTTTTCGTAAAAACTGAACTGAATTGAATTCATGTCACTGTTGTTCTATGTGTGTCAGAGTTGTTCTATATACGTCAGTGTTGTTCTATATATGTTAATGTTCTATATATGTCAATGTTTTATATGTTGTTTGTCCATCAAGAATGATGATGGCCGGGAAGGTTAACCAAGTCAACAAACACACGCAGACGTCGGATGTGTTGGTGTAAAGGCGCAGTATTGCAGATTGCTGTAAACAGGCACAACACAATCACATCTGGAAGAAAAAGACTACAAAAAACAGCAGAAGAAGGAGAAGAAGAAGAAGAAGAAGAAGAAGAAGAAGAAGAAGAAGAAGAAGAAGAAGAAGAAGAAGAAGAAGAAGAAGAAGAAGAAGAAGAAGAAGAAGAAGAAGAAGAAGAAGAAGAAGAAGAAGAAGAAGAACAAGAAGGAGAAGAAGAAGAAGAAGAAGAAGAAGAAGAAGAAGAAGAAGAAGAAGAAGAAGAAGAAGAAGAAGAAGAAGAAGAAGATTATTTCATCCAGTGGGGTTGAAAGTATGGAGCCTTGAGTTCTAAGATGGCTGGTAAGTTGTATATATGTGATTGTTCTGTATATCTAAGATATCTTCTAAATATGCTAGGGCAGCAACTTTATGACTTTTTTGCGCTCGCTAGCTGTGAACTCAACCATAGCTCTTACAAAGGCCACTACTATTAGACACTTTTAGCGCACTGGACTGATTTGTGTGTGTGTGTCGATTAGCTTTCCCTATTACCAGTGTCTCTCGACATCATGCAAACCCACTCCGACTCCAGAGGTTCTTGTAATTTACGTGACAAAGTCAAGGACGAGAAGTCGACATTTTAGTCCAACTGACCTGATGGCGAGGGACACTGGTAACAGGGAAAGCTAATCCACACAAATCAGCCCAGTGAACAACAAGTAGTGGCCCATGTATGGGCTATGATTGAGCTCAAACCGAGCGAGCGAAAAACAAAAAGTCATCAAGTTGCTGCCCTAGCAAACATTATTAGGACAGAAACAGAACCCTACCCACGGGTTGATAGAGCCCATTTCTTTGGATGGAATCTGCCTAGAAGAAACAAGCCTCCTTCATTCATTCATTCAGTTGCATGTCCTTTGCATAACCTCGCTCCCATAACAACATTCCAGAAAACCTCTCGGCACGATGTCCCGCGTCTGATACATCCATCGGGAGATCATCTGCCACATCCTGCACTCATCTTCTCTTCGGCCTTCCTCTTCCTCTCTTCCCGGGCATATAGATCTCCATTACTGTTTTCTCCAAACTCTCATGAAGTTTCAAGTGACCAAAATATTTTAACGGTTTTGTTTTAACGTCTTTGGTAGCCCACCTTCTTCAATATTCAGATGTTGTATGAATACGTTTGTTCTTTTCTGTATCCAAGATATTCTTAGAACCAGTCCATAACATTTATATTCAAAGGCATTTATGCGCAGTTCAGCTTGTTTAGTAAGTGTCCAAGTCTCACAGGCGTATGTTGCAATGGGAAAGAGGCATTTGGGAAAGAGGCATGCTCTTAAATATCAAATATTTTTTAGGTCTATCTGCCCCACGCCACAATTTATTAAGTTGTTTTAGTTTTTGAAGCCCAATAGATATTCTTTTAATTTCTTTCATTCAGCCATCATTGTTGGTAATTAATGACCTGACACAAATACATGCCAAAGTCAGACACACTAACCTCTGATAGATAATGAATATGAAGCACTCCCCTCAAAAGAGTAATGAAGAAACAGAAAAAGCAGATTTTGTTTCCTAATAAAAATCCAATAAAAATATAGGAAATCTGTCTCAAACTGTAGCTACATGCAGTTGTTCTCAAACTGTAGCTACATGCAGTTGTTCTCAAACTGTAGCTACATGCAGTTGTTCTCAAACTGTAGCTACATGCGGTTGTTCTCAAAAGCAGCCTGCATGCTATCCAAGACAAGTTTAACTCGTGACCAAGACAGCACAGTAACTATATATCTATATAGATATATAGATATAAGAATAAGTTGCACCTTAAAGTAATAAACCTTTCAGTGTGGAAGAGTTAAATTAATAAGATTAAAGAAGAGAAAGAGTTAAAGTGTGATTTTAATGCAAAAGTGTCATGCAACAACTATCTGGGACAGGAAGACGGTTTAAGAAATTTGATTCTGGGTTCGACCCAACACCGTAAAATGAGTCCAGTATGACTGCCAGAATGCTTCTAGGAAGTGAAAAGAGAGAGAGAATAAGTGAGATACTGAGAGACAGAGAGTGATAGAGACAGCGTGAGATAAAGATAGATAGACACAGAAGGTGTGAGGGGGAGAGTGTGGTAAAGTGGAAAGTACGTAGGTAGGTAGAGAGACAGACACAGAGAGAGAGCAGAGAATGATAGAGACGCCGAGAGAGACAGACAACGAGTGATAGAGAGACACTAAGAGGCGAAGAGAGGCAACAGATAGGGAGAATTAGAGATAATGATTTGCAGAGAGAAAGGTAGAGAAAGAGGCAGCTAGAGAGCTGACCGTAGATTACCCGGTACATTAGAAAAACGTCAAATGTCCAGTAATCCAGAAAATGTAATCACTTATTTTTCTCTCAAGTTGCTTCCCTTGAACAACAAAAATCTGCCAGCCGAAAGTTGTATTTTTTCTATGGCAACTGGAACATTTCCCGCTCTGTGGTAAAATCTTATTGTTGCTATTTAACCTCCAATCCTAGATCATATGAGGAAAGTCGATTCAATACCCCAGTATCATGCGGAAATTTACCATAGTTTTCTTATTCGTAAACGTCAACACAATCTGCCATGTGGAAACCATTGGATTGTGGAGACTGCCCTCGACCTGCACATATCTACCCATGAGGGCAGACCGGTATGTATGCATCTGTTCTGGCTGTGTTACTAGGCAAAATTATACAAATTAATATCCAAATTGGCAGGTCCGCATGGCCGAATGGGTAAGAGAACGCATGTTCCTAAACATTCGTTATGCTGATGCCGAAGTAAGCGGTTCAACCCCTACACCGGACAGCTGGACTAAAATGTTGACCTTAAAATGTCCTTGCCTTGGGGACGTTAATTCAAGTACGTCTGAAGTCGGAGTGGGTTCGCCTGATGGTGAGGGGCACAGTTAATAGGGAAAGATAACCCACAAGCAAAATTCAGTCCATCACTACTAGAAATAGTGTGTATGGCCAACGCTTGAGTTCAAAGCGAGCGAGCGCAAAAATAAAAAAAAATCCAAATTGTGGCTGACTCGGTCACATGATTATTAATTTGCACCAAGCGATGGACCCTAATATAACTTCTCTTCTGGGGTTGAACGGGGTAGAGGTAATGGTAGAGTGGAATGGAAGATTCACGTGTCACGCCAATGTTCTATACTGCAAGATGAGGCGGGTGGAGATAAGAGGAAGAAGAAGAGGGCCAACGTAATACTGACCATATTATGCATCGAGTGTAGTTTTGTTCTGGCAAAAGAAAACAGAAGAATAGTACGAAAACTCAGCTTCAGTTGTTAAATTACGAACTGCGTACTAACCAATTTTGCAACGGAGCCCGCAGTCACATATTAGTAATAGAAAAAGTACAGTTCAGTCAGTGTGAAGTGCAATCACAGATATTTCACTGATCCCGCAGTCAACTAGTACAGATGGATTCAGATGCTCGGTGCAATGACACCTTCTTGAGTTACACACACACAAATATTCTAACGAACAGATAGATACACACATAAATAAGGTGGAGATAGAAGCGACATGTTAGATAATCGTCATCAAGTGACTTGCCGACTGTCGTGAGCTATCGTGCTTCTCCGCTGGAATGTATCAATTCGTATGCTGATACCCTCCAGTGCTATGACATAAGACCGTCAAGAATTTTCTCTCTTTGTCTTCCTCTCTCCATCTTTTCACTCATCATTCCAGTTGTCACATGTTCCAGTTATTGACTGCTCAAAATGTAGCCAAAATATTACGACTGTCTTTTTCTGACAATTGTGATAAGTGTTGGATAATAAGGATTACCATAAATGCATACTATTTTTAATAGTGTGTAATTCATCATCATCAAGTGTCCTGCCAGCTGGTGTAGGCGTTCATGGCTCTCCACAGATCTCGGTCTTTGGTTTTCTGGATCAACTCTGCTGCTGATATTCCTCCGTGCCACTGTCTCAATCCATCCAGCATCATTTCTCTTGGTCTGCCTCTGCCTCTCTTCCCCTCGATCTTTCCAGTTGTCACGATGTTCTCCAATGAAACTCTTCTCATTACATGACCAAAGAAAGCTGTTTGTCTCTTTCTAATTGTTGTATAAAGTGTTCTAGTTTCATTAGCCTGTTTCAGGCAGTCGTTGTTAGTTACTTTGGCAGTCCAAGGAATTCGCAACATTCGTCTCAGGAACCACATCTCTGTTGCTTCTAATTTCTTCTTAATTTGTTCATTTACATTCCAAGATTCACTGCCATACAGCAAAACTGGTTCTACATAGCATTTCAGCACTTTCTTTCTTACACTCAATGATAGTGACCTATTGCACAAGACACTCTTCATTTTCTTAAATGTGGCCTTTGCTTGCCCTATTCTGCTCTTAATCTCCGTTGTACATCTTCCATCTGATGTTATAAATGTCCCTAGGTATCTAATATTATCCACTTGGTTAAGAATTTTTCCTTCTATTTCTATGTAACATTTTGGTGTCATCATTTTCTTTGATATCACCATTGTTACTGTTTTCTTGATATTCAAGGAGAGTCCTTTCCTTGCACTCTCTGTTACTACAGTGTCCAACAGTTGTTGTAGGTCTGTTGATTTATCTGCCACCAATACTGTATCATCTGCATAGCGTATATTATTTATATTATAACCTCCAACTAGTATTCCTGGCATCTCTTCGATCTCTCTCATTATTACTTCGCATATAGGGAGAAGAGATCTGGTGACAAGACACATCCCTGTCGTACTCCTAGCTTTATGTGTACGAAACTACCCTCTTTATTTCCAATTTTAATTGCTCCTACTTGGTTCCAGTAAATATTCTTTATTATTCTTAAATCTTTCCCATCAATGTTGATATCTTCCAACATTTTTATCAGTTCATCATGTTTTACTTTATCAAATGCCTTAGTATAATCTATGAAGCACAAATATATGTCTTTCTGTTTCTCTATTGACCTTTCTATTAGTGTCCGTAATGTATATATTGCATTGTTTGTGCCCTTTCCCTCCACAAATCCATACTGTTCTTCACTAATTTCCATTTTATTTTCTTTCTGGTTCTTCTCATTATGATTCTGAGCAGAAGCTTAGTGATATGGTTTATGAGGTTAATTGTACGAAAATCTTCACATTCAATTGCTCCTGGTCTTTTTGGTATAGCTATAAATACAGATTTCAGCATATCACTGGGTAAATATCCACTGCTGTAAATATCATTCAACATTTTGGTTAATATATCTACTCCAAATTCTCCCAATACTTCTAATTCTTCTATTGTGATTTCATCTGGTCCAGCTGTTTTTCCTTTCTTCATATATTTCATAGCGTCAGCGACTTCTTCTTTTAGAATAGGTGGACCTTCTAAGTTACTTTCTTCTGTTAATTCTTCCCTTTCCCTATCATATAATTCTCTTGTATACTCATTCCACGTCTTCATTATAGCACCTTCCTCCAATATCTTTCCTGCTTTTGATTTCAAACACCCTGTATTTATTCTTATTTTTCTTCCCGTGAGCTCACTGATTTGTCTGTGCATATTTTTTTATCTTTAATGGCATTTAATTCATTTTTTTTTTTTTGCACTGCTCATTTAACCAACTTTCTTTTGCCTTCCAACATTTATCTTTTATTTCTTTATTTATCTTAGCGTATGCTTGTTTGTCATTTTTACTCTGTTTTCTCTTGTTCACCAGCATTAAGATTTCTTCATTCATCCATTATTTTCTTAGCTATTTGACTTCTCTCCGGTAATATTTCTTTGCTAGTTTGATGAATGGAGTCCCTTAACATTTCCCATTGTTCATTTATACTCTGTATTTTAGCTATTGCATTGTACCTATTTTTCAGTCACTATGTATTGTTCTTGAATTTCTTTATCTACTTTCAGAACCCCTTTATTAAGTCTCATGTTCCTAACCATTTTTTCCCCTCTCTTTAATCTTACTTTTATTTGTCCACATAGTGGTACATGATCACTATTACAGTTGGCGCCAGGCATTGTTTTTACATTAATTAGAGCATTTCTAAATCTTTTATTAATTAGTATGTAGTCAATTTGGTTGCACATTTTCTGATCAGGGCTTTTCCATGTGTATAGTAGTCTTTTATGGTGTTTAAACCACGTGTTTCCAATTATCATATCATTGATATTTGCCCATTCTATTAGCTTTTCCCCTCGTTCATTTCTTGTACCTAAACCATAATTCCCCACTACATCCTCCATTTTCCCCTTTCCTACTTTTGCATTAAAATCTCCAAGTATTATTTCCTGTGTAGTAGTATTTCCTGTGATCCAATTTGAGCCATCACCATTTCTATTTCGTCATAAAAGTGTTGTATTTCTTCATCACTACTGCTTGTTGTTGGTGCATATACTTATATAATATTTATATCTATTGTATTTATATCTATTTATATCTATTGTAATTAACATGTAAAATGTATACACACAACACCAATGAATGATCGGTAAAGAAATGTGCCGATATTTGAAGTATCTTAGTCTTGAAGAAGGGAAATATCCAACAGCACCTCTGCGCGGTAGAGGATACTACAATGTGGCTGATGCAGCTCTGGTGGAGTCGAGTATCTATCGGGATGAACGTATTCCGGATACCTAGCCAAGATGCTAGAAGTACGGTGCTCATTTACTCTAGCAATCTAAACAGAACCCCTATAGGTAACGAGCAATGAAACCCATGTGGATGTGGAGGGTAAGCGACGTCCACAACATCTCTTAAAATTGAAGCTACGGATCCGCGATTAATTTAACACTCCAGACAATCACGGGCCTTGTGGTGTAGCCGGTATTGAGCCGGGAACGATCTAATAGTGCAGGCATAAGTAAAGTTCAAAGGTTACAGTCAACCAATGGGTCATGTCCTACGCCATGAGCTGTATTTGGTATTTGCTGCTAGCCCCATCTCTGCATAGACCAATCGGCAATCGAAGCGTGAAACGTTAATATCACACTGATCGCATTTACTTCCCACTACATTTCTTTGTAATCTCATTTTATACTGGGTCGACCTGGGAGCCCGGGTCATTTTTTTTTTCTTTTTCAAATGAGTCTGGGTGGGGATTAGAACACATGAGCCTCGGGGTAGCGGGTATATGTGCTAGCCAAATTGCAGACGTCAATCAATCAATCATGTGCCGTGCTGATAAGCGTGGGCGGTCATGTTTTGCCATCTCACTCGATCACCAGAGTCATGGATCAGCTCTGTGTTTCTGTCTCAACCATGCCACGTGGCCAAGCAATCCAGGTATTTACTTCCCGGTCTTCTCCTTGGTCTCTTCCTTTCGCTCTTGCCAGTTGTCACCAAGTTCTCCAATTTATTTCTTCTCATAACATGCCCAAAAAATTTTGACTGTCTAAGTCTAATATCTCTAATAAGTTTACGATCTTCATTTGTTTCTTGAAGGACTTGTTCATTGGTTGTTTTGTCTGTTCATGGTATTCTTTGCATTTTCCTCAGAAACCACATTTCCACAGCCATTAGCTGTTTTTCAGCTTTGCAGACATGCGTGGAATTAATGAAAGCGCCACAAAAAGACAAATATGGAATGGAATTATCAGGAAGCTTAACGACCAGTCCACAGACTGAATACTTGATGATAATGATGACGACGACGACAACGGCGAGGACGAGGGAGAGGACGAGGACGAGGACGAGGACGAGGACGAGGACGAGGACGAGGACGACGATGATGATGATGATGATGATGATGATGATGATGATGATGATGATGATGATGATGATGATGATGATGATGATGATGATGATGATGATGATGATGATGATGTCGCTGCTGCTAACGACGATGATATTGTCACCCATCATCTACAGCCTATGAGTACAGTATTTTGCAGTGTAGGGAGGGGGTGGGATGTGTGGGGGGGGGGGGGTGTCTTGAGCCTGAGGAATTAAGGCCGCCTGGCTAGTGCAGTCGCCTCGAACTGTGCAGGTTAGAATTTTCTTTTTTTCCCCCAAACAGAAAAAAATTCACACCTTACCGAGGATTCGAACCCGGTTCTCCCAGAAGGGAACCCGGAGTTCTTATCCACTCGGCCAGCCGCTCCCCTGCTGTTGATATTAACGATATGATAATTATGGTGGTGTTTACGATGATGATGATGGTGGTGCCGGGGATGATGATGGTGGTGCCGGGGATGATGATGGTAACGGTGACGATGAACAATGAGGATATGTTGATGATGATAATGATGTAACGATGAGGATGGTGACGATGATGACGGAGACTATAACGAAGGTAGTGGTGACGATGATGATGGAGACTATAACGAAGGTGGTGGTGACGATACAAAGATAATAAACGATAGGCTTCAAACGAAAACCTCAAAAGTGTGATAGAAATTACAATAACCATTCCATTGTCTTGTAACCTGTCAATGTTGTTGTTAATGATATCAAGGGAGTTAAGCACATGAAATCACGGTTCATACGAACACAGTGACGTCGTAAGGACAGTTTAAAGATGGTCACACTACTTTTGACATGCACCACAGAGATGCAGCGTTCTTTTATCCGTGTTTTTGGTTTCAAATGTTGCTGTATGTAGCCGGGGCGCAGAGCTGTGGGTGAGCGTCCAACCTTGCATAAATACCCAAATGACTCGTGCATTCACCACTTATGCAGCAAAAGTCCAACGCCTGGCCTTCACGTGGCGGAACTGTTTTAACTAACAGGAGAAGGGGCGGCGGCGAGTCTCTGGCGCCGAAAAATAACCAGTACGCTCTAGATGTATTTGTTTAGTTTAGTTTAGTCGTTGGATCAACATCACGGCACACGGGGTAACCCATAAGTGCTCCGTTCTCCTCCTAACTCAAACCTGAGTCTGGAGAAACTCAGCTCAGTGCACGAACTCCGTAGCACCGGCGAGGATCTTGAAATACTTTGGGTAGATTTTTAACTCGAAATTTTGTCTGGGCAGCGCCGCTAGGCTCCTCTTTTTCGATTTCCAACTGCCAGGGCATTTTTTACGTGCGCAACAATACACACGGGCGTCTGATCTCACTACCCAGAGACCAGGGGAAATGTTATTACTAGAAATCCACGTGAAAAAATCCCGGTCCTCTCCGGGGCTTGAACACGGGACTCCAGCACTCGAAGCGGACACCATACCTTCGAGATCACGCAGCCCCCTCTAGATGTGTACGCACGTACATGAATGCGCAGACACGTGTTCGCGCGCCTACACATCTAAACTCGTGTAAGACCACAGTCTGCAATAGCAAACGAAAGGTGGTGAAGACGAAGGCAACCAGCCAGGAGGCGCACCACAGAAATCAGGATGTCACGCAATTGCGCCATGACTACTGCTAAATGTTTTGGTGCTAAACCTGCTTTGGACCCCCAGGCAGGTGCAGTGCCAGGCCCTATGCCTCGAATGGGTCGACCCACAACTACTGGAGGCTCTTCTCAGGCGTCCTGTGGAGTTAGGGCACCTGAGAATAGAGCGTCTGGCCATACCAAACAAAGACTTAAAATAGTGCACTGGAATGCGGAGGGTGTCGGCAACAAAATAATAAAACTAGAAAACTTCTTGGACCAAGAAAAAGTAAGCGTATGTTGCTTGCAAGAAACTCCATCCATCCACCCATCAAGTGCCATGCCGATAAGCGTGGACGGTCATGTTCTGCCATCTCACTCGATCACTAGAATCGTGGATCAGCTCTGTGTTCCTGTCTCGACCATGCCACGTGGCCAAGCCATCCAGGTATTTACTTCTCGGTCTACCCTTGGTCTCTTCCTTTCGATCTTGCCAATTGTCACCAAATTCTCTAATTCATTTCTTCACATAACATGCCCAAAAAATTGTGACTGTCTACGTCTAATGTCTCTAATCAGTTTACGACCTTCATTTGTTTCTTGAAGGACTCGTTCATTGGTTTTTCTGTCTGTTCATGGTATTCTTTGCATTTTCCTCAGAAACCACTTTTCCACAGCCATCAGCTGCTTTTCAGCTTGACTGCTTATTGTCCACGCTTCACATCCATACAAAAGTATAGGTTCTTGGTAGCACTTCAACACTCTTTTTCTCGTTTCAATTGATATCATTTTATTGGTCAGTATGTTTTTCATCTTGCAAAAGGCTACCTTCGCAATGGCAATTCTTGTTCTAATCTCTTCAAGGCATCTCCCATCAGATGTTATGACTGTGCCGAGATGACTGTATCGATTCACTTGTTTAAGAATATGCCCATTTACTCGTATATCACATTGGGGTATTTCCTTCTTCCCCGTGACAACTATAATCTGTGTCTTCTTAATATTCGGTTCTAGCCCTAGTTTTTCACTGTGTTTAACCGCATCTACTAAATTTTGCAGGTCCTGTTCATTGTCTGCAATAAAGACTGTATCATCTGCATATCTAATGTTATTGATGTGATTGATGTTATTGCAAGAAACTCACCTCAATTAAAATATAACCTTTAAAATCAGAGGCTACCAGTGTTACCGATCTGACCGAACGGACAGGCGAAAGGGTGGGATGCTGACCTTTGTAAAAAATAACATCACTATTTCCCAAATTTAAGTTTACATGGAAGGGGCTGAGTATCAGACACCTAAATTTAAGACAAGCAATACAGACCTACATCTGATCAATTACTATTGTCCAAGTGACACTGACCACAGACACTGGACACACTACCATTAACATCATCACAATCAGCTAACTGGAGCTAGCCATATCAAAACTGAAAATGAGAAAGTCACCAGGAGCTGATGGTATCTCCAATTAAATGATCAGGTACATAGGAACAGAGGCCAAAGCAAAGCTGTTGCAGATCTTCAATAACAGCTGGATGTAAGACAGTGTTCCACAAGCCTGGAGAGAAGCATTCATGATACCCTTCCTAAAATCAGGGAAAGATAGTTCTATTGCATCTAGCTACAGACCAATTAGCCTCACCAGCTGTCTTTGTAAAACATGGAGCACATCATCATCACAGACTGCAGTGGTACATTGAAAGTGAAAACATCCTTGTGCCACAGCAGGCTGGATTTAGGCAGTGCTACTCTACGGAAGATCAGACAACCTACCTCTCTCAAGAAATTGAGGACGCATTCCAAGAGAAGAAGCTGGTGCTTGCATCATGGATAGATCTGAAGAAAGCATTTGACAAAGTCTGGAAAGAAGGTCTGATGAAGAAACTGAGAAACTGCAAAGTCAATGGAAGAATGTACAAATGGGTGAAAGCATACTTGCACAACAGAAGAGCCCGAGTACAGATAGACGGACTCAAGAGCAAGAAAGTACTACTGCGTCACGGTGTTCCCCAGGGCGGAGTCTTAGCCCCCACACTTTTTCTAATTGCTTAAATAGTCTTGTTGCTAACCTACCGCAGGAATTAAAGCGGCAATGTACGCTGATGACCTGTTTCTATGGAGCACAAATGAACATGCATCAGTGGCCACCAGATCGCTACAAAGAGTTGTAGATAAATTTGTTGCATGGGCAAATAGATGGTGTGTCAGCATAAACACTGACAAGTGCAGCACCACCTATTTACCCTCTCTCCAAAACAAAAGGCAGGGATCATCCAGATAAATGGAACACCCCTAAGAGAAGATAAAGAATCAACATACCTTGGAGTAACATTTGATGACAGGCTGACATGGAGAAAGCACATCAACAAAGCAGTAGCAAAAGCTAGAAGGAAAATAGCCATCCTGAGAAAGCTAAGTGAAACCACATGGGGAGCCAGTGGGAAAATACTTAGCAACGTTTATTAACAGAGCATACGATCACACCTTGAATATGTGGTGTTCAGCATCAAAAACCACACTACTACAGATGGACAAGGTGCAAAATCAAGCACTTAGAGTCACCACAGGAGGGATGAGATCAACCCCTATAGTGGAAATGAAGAAGATGGGGAAGACACAAGCATTGAGAGAGCGCAGAAATACGAAAACGCTAATACAAGCAGAAAAGCTCTTCAGCTTGCCACGCCACCCTATGAAGACCGTATTTGAAAACTTAGCTATGGGGCGGCTGAAAAGAAGTAGTTTTATCCACCAGGCCAAACGACTCTGCAGAGAAACCACCGATCAGTCCACAGTTGGTATCCCCCTGACAACTATTCCAGAGCGAACTCAATGGAAAATGAACATAAACCATCTCTACAAATCCAGACAAAAGTGAGAGGAATATTTGACAAGGAAGGACAGAACAGTGTACAACGCAGAACAGCCACTCTCAGCTTTCTTGATGAAGAATACCCACAGGACCTCTGGATCCGAGTCTACACAGATGGGTCAGCACAAAGTGCTGTTCGAAATGGAGGAGCGAGAGTGTACATAGAATACCCAAATATTACTAGGGATACGGCCAGAGTACCAACAGGAAAGTATTGTCATAACTATGATGCTGAAATTGAGGCAATCAAGATAGCAACAGAGAAATTACTAAATACCAGCCATGGTACACAACCTGTGGTGCTATTGACAGATGCAAAATCAGTACTCGAGGCGCTCCTGTCTGGGAAATTGCCAGTACTAAGGACACTACTTTCTGAACTTAGCAGTAAGCATAAGGTCACCATACAGTGGATATCATCCCACTGTGGAGTACCCGGGAACGACAGAGCTGATCGATTGGCTAAGGAAGGAGCAAAAGAAGAACAGCCCGATGTACCTGTTACATACCACCAAAATAAAAGAATGATCAAATCAGTCATAAAGGCACCAAAACCTGCTCAAGACGACTACCATGTTATGGACAGACCAGAACAAGTCATTATTCCGCGCCTCAGAACAGGGCACAATAGATTACGCAACCACATGTATACAAGATTCAAGGTTGGTGAATCAGCCATATACACATATGGATTCGCGTCACAGACAGCAGAGCACATACTCCAAGACTGCCCAAAATATAACATATCTAGACAAACCTTCCGGCCTAGAGAGATGACAGTGGAAGATAAACTCTATGAACCGCTGAGTGAACTAAAAAAAGATAGTTAAATTCATACAAGAGACAACATTGCAGTTATAGACATATTTCAAGCGAAAAAAAGAAGAGGAATCCGTTTTATATATATATATATATATATATATATATATATATATATATATATATATATATATATATATATATATATATATATATATATACACTAGCTGACCCGGCCCGGCTTCGCCCAGGCCCTGGAGGGGATCTATCTATCTATCAGTCTGTCTGTCTGCTTGTTTGTCTGCCTGTCTGGCTGACCCGGCCCGGCTTCACCCAGTCCCTGGTGGGGAGCATCTCATTTACTTAATATAAGTAGTCATATAAGCTCTCCCGTTCCCGACTATCTGTCTGTCTGTCTATCTGTCTGTCTGTCTGACCGGGCCCGGCTTCACCCAGTCCCTGGTGGGGAGCATCTCATTTAATTCATATACGTAGTCATATAAGCTCTCCCGTTCCCGACTATCTGTTTGTCTGTCTGTCTGTCTGTCCCGGCTACACCCAGTCCCTGGTGGGGAGCATCTAATTTAATTCATATACGTAGTCATGTAAGCTCTCCCGTTCCCGACTGTCTGTCTGTCTATCTGTCTGTCTGACCCGGCCCGGCTTCACCCAGTCCCTGGTGGGGAGCATGTCATTTAATTCATATAAGTAGTCAAATAAGCTTCCGTTCCCGACTATCTGTCTATCTATCTGACCCGGCGTGGTTTCGCCCAGCTTCTGGCGCACAGTAACTTAAAAGAATGTCCTTCCACACACCATTCGATGAAAACTGTAGAAAAAGATGGGCTACAATGTTATGCATGATGCATTATTTTTATTCAAACTTTGAAAATGCCTTAAAGATTATATATATATATATATATATATATATATATATATATATATATATATATATATATATATATATATATATATATATATATATATATATATATATATAATTCAGGACAATGCTCACTCGAGTGATGTGATTGTCTACACAGATGGTTCGGTGTCGGGGGGTGAGAGAGGTGGCTGGGGGTTCGTGGCCAAAGCTGATGGTCGATGTTTGGGGCAGGAGGGCCTGGCATGTGATACCACGGCATTCAGCTTGGGAATGGAAGTGGAGGCGGTCGCTGCGCTCTCCGCTAGATGGAGAGTGCCACACACACGTACACACACACACACACACACACACACACACACACACACACACACATACACACATCGTGATTGTGGCTGACTCAGAGGGCATGCTGACGAGAGTGGGGGCGGGCGGACTTCGTGCGGAGTGGCTTGCTTCGATTCGGAGGTCGCGGGTGACGGGCATCGCCTGGATCTTTTCTCCAGGGCATGCCGGTGTGCTGGGAAATGGGCAGGCGGACGGATTGGCTGGCTCTGCAGAACTTGGTGGAGTATTGATACATGACAAGGCAGACATGGTTGCGGCCTTGTGGGAGCGCGTGCACACCTCGGAGGAGCAAGTGGATTACCGTGGTCTGGCGGGAATGGGACTGCGAGGAGTGGCGAAGGGATCTGGCGGACTCTCAGCGCTCGGAGGAAAGGCGAGACGGACTTATAATCAGATTGCTACTGGTACTATTAGTGTTGGAACTCTTCGCTTGCTGCTAAGGATGGGGACGGAGCACTTATGGGAATGCCCCGAATGCTGTGATGTCGATTCCTAAATCAATCAATCAATATATATATATATATATATATATATATATATATATATATATATATATATATATATATATATATATATATATATATATATATATATATATATAATTTTAATCAATGAAGGGGTAAAACCTAAAGAAATTCATCGGCGAATGAAGGTCAAGAATAGTTATGCATGCCTAGTGTAGAAATTGAGTAGGAAGTTTCAAAACGGCGTGACTTCTGCGACAGACTTCTCGGTCCGATGAAAAGGTACAGCAAACGCGACCAAGAGAATTTTTTCTACAGGAATCCAAGCACTGTATAGGCGCTGGAGGACTTCCATTGAACCCAGTGGTACTGCATCTAACAATGATACATATGTTCTTTACTTTTTCAGAATATATTCACCCCCCCCAAAAAAAAAAAACACACACACACACACACCCAAACACACACGAGTAAGGTTTTCATTTTAAGCCCCCTCGTATGTGAAATATAAATGAAAATGAGCTAATGAAAACATGTAAAACACAGAACAGAACATAGATACCCGAGGAAACAAGAAACTTACCCGAATATGAACCTGCTGTGGGACACGTTCTTCATAATCCTCGTAACTACTCACGCTGGACCGTCGGTCCTCACTATCCCTCCTCTCTTGTGGCCTCTCCATCATCATCGACATTCTCTTCTTTTGCTAAGTTCCAACTACACTCCGTGACTATCGTTGTCTCCACAAGTTATAAGTAACTTACACGGCCATAACTACACACTGCACTACTGTGTCGTGGTACCACTACTTCACAGGGTCACTCTACTCTAGCCAATCTGGGCGTGTCCTCTATTAATCATGATGACATCTACATTAATACACAATTATAAGTAATTCACTAATTAATATGTATATTCAAAAATTCGTTTACCCGTAGTGAATTTAAATAACGGAGACACAAACAATAGATTGCATGATTTATTGCATGGTATATTTCGGTGCATCTCGTCAGGTACATACTGCAGAAATCACATAACATAAACTAATTAGGTAAATCCTTCAAGCTGAAATATACAACGCACATATTTACACAGTAATGTGAATTGTCTACCACGGTAATTTTATACTGACTAGCACTTTCTATTTGCACATAGTTGGTTTCAGTAGTATATGTATATATACGATGCTTAGTTAACTTATCACAACAGTAAAATACGAGTGCATAGTAACAACGGAAACGTTGAAGGGGAGTAAAGACTGCGGGAGACCGAGACAATTGGGGGGGGGGGGGGGTGAAACATGAAAGAAATACAATACGAAATTGTCACTAGCTAAATGAAGATATTCGGAATTTTCTAGAATTGTTTAATGAGAATGACATGAAAATGAGGAAGGAAGCTGGTCAATCACATCATGTCATAGCCACGTACATGTGAAAATTCAACACTGCGTTTTTATTTTTTGTTATTTTTGTTTTTGTGTGAATGATTATTTTCTTCGTACGCTAATACGTCCCGACATCGAGTCACCCTCCTCGCAGTGGTCACACAAGAAGCGGTCACACGTGTACGGACTCTGCCCACTGACGAGTATCTGAATGTATGTACATATTAGAATTACACATACTTTCAAATTCCTTGGTGCAGGGGTTTCCCCTGTTCAAATGTTAACACTGATAACTGGACTATATGCCTCACAGCAGTCGTATTGTTAACGTGAGCTAGACACACTAGGGTGCTTCAAGTTTATCGTCCTCATTCGAGAAAGCTAGAAGTCCAAGCTACCACCTCAGGATCATATATATATATATATATATATATATATATATATATATATATATATATATATATATATATATATATATATATATATATATATATATATATAAACACAATGTATGTATGTATGTATGTGTGTCCGTTCTTATGCGTTCGCGAACGGTCCATCCGATTGAGATGAAATTTTCTACATGTTTTCTTTTCATTCCCGTGCAACCAACTGTCATAGTTTATTTATTTATTTTTTCCAGCTATTTACTTACTAAAATTTAATATTTAAATTTACATTATCATTTCTATATAGCAAGGGGACTTACCATAATAAAAGTTATTTCAATGGGCATAACTTTTAAATTGCTATTATTTTGTATATAAATTGTTGCATTGTTTTCAAAGATTTATAAACTCTTTGTCTACAGTTATTTACAGGCATATGAGTTATAATAAATAATGATATAATCTTTAAGGCATTTTCATAGTTTTCATAAAAATAATGCATCTATTTAAATAGTGAAAATTTTCTAACTCATCTTTTTATTTTTCTTCAACAGCACATTAATTTTCTTTTAACATTCTCATATGTATGGCGCGTTACACCCACATTGGGTATTTATGATGCCCATGTTAAAAGTTACTCTTCACGTATTTTAATACTTATTGTTCTTTTGTTATCAAAGAATTGCTTCATAAGAGATGTTGAATGAAAGAATGTATGAGAGGAAATAGAGAAGAAGGGCAGAAGACGGGCCTGCGATTTTAGTTCATTAAAAAAAAAAAAGTAATTTTTTGTGAGAGAAAGTTAGTTGCATATCGTTTGCAGTACTCTGCAGCCAACCCACCGCCCACCATTTATTGGCTGTTCGTGATATAAGTTTACTTTAGATAGATCTCTTCCAATCATATTTTCTACTATCAATCTATCTATTCTTCTATTCTATCTATATTTTTAACGGGAATCGGCCGAACATTAGATAGATTAGATTAGACAGACAGACAGACAGACAGACAGACAGACAGACAGACAGACAGACAGACAGACAGACAGACAGACAGACAGACAGACAGACAGACAGACAGACAGACAGACAGACAGACAGACAGACAGACAGACAGACAGACAGACAGACAGACAGACAGACAGACAGACAGACAGACAGACAGACAGACAGACAGACAGACAGACAGACAGACAGACAGACAGACAGACAGACAGACAGACAGACAGACAGACAGACAGACAGACAGACAGACAGACAGACAGACAGACAGACAGACAGACAGACAGACAGACAGACAGACAGACAGACAGACAGACAGACAGACAGACAGACAGACAGACAGACAGACAGACAGACAGACAGACAGACAGACAGACAGACAGACAGACAGACAGACAGACAGACAGACAGACAGACAGACAGACAGACAGACAGACAGACAGACAGACAGACAGACAGACAGACAGACAGACAGACAGACAGACAGACAGACAGACAGACAGACAGACAGACAGACAGACAGACAGACAGACAGACAGACAGACAGGCAGGCAGGCAGGCAGGCAGGCAGGCAGGCAGGCAGGCAGGCAGGCAGGCAGGCAGGCAGGCAGGCAGGCAGGCAGGCAGGCAGGCAGGCAGGCAGGCAGGCAGGCAGGCAGGCAGGCAGACAGACAGACAGACAGACAGACAGACAGACAGACAGACAGACAGACAGACAGACAGATAGATAGATAGATAGATAGATAGATAGATAGATAGATAGATAGATAGATAGATAGATAGATAGATAGATCGGGAACGGGAGCTTATATGACTACTTATATGAATTAAATAAATGAGATGCTCCCCACCAGGGACTGGGTGAAGCCGGGCCGGGTCAGACAGACAGACAGACAGACAGACAGACAGACAGACAGACAGACAGACAGATAGATAGTCGGGAACGGGAGCTTATATGACTACTTATATGAATTAAATGAGATGCTCCCCACCAGGAGCTGGGCGAAGCCGGGCCGGGTCAGACACAGACAGACAGACAGACAGACAGACAGACAGACAGACAGACAGACAGACAGACAGACAGACAGACAGACAGACAGACAGACAGACAGACAGACAGACAGATCTCTGGGCGAAGCCGGGTCGGGTCAGCTAGTATATATATATATACCGTTATTTTCACATTTTGTAAAGATCATGGTATGAATGGTACTTAGTTTGTTTTAATTAGAAATGGACAACGTACCTGTACGCCGCTCCTCCCTAACATAGCCGACACCTAGAGAAATGTCGGTCATGTATTTAAGGTAAAGTCAAACAGAGATTAGCGTGATCGACAACTTTAAAGCGCTCGCGCTTAAACTGTCTGTGCGCTGTCGGCGAGGTAGTGAGCTCATTCCAGACATTGTTCTATATGATTTAGAGGTTTAGACTTCTCGTTCAGAAGGCAATGGCAACCTACTGAACGTAAAATTGTCTTTAAATTAACCTGGGGATGGTCGCAACGTCCTGCAAAGGAATGCCACATTTAAACAAGTTAGGCCCGGGAACCGCCGTAGTGTAGTATCTAGACGCTCGCATGCCGACTCAGTGGTCACGGGTTCCATTCGCAGTGGAGGTGTTTTTTTTTTGGGGGGGGGGGGAAGGAATTCGAAATTGTTTAATTGACCTGGGTCCCGGGGTCGACCCAGCCTAAAATGTGTGCAAGGAAAATTTTGGGAAGTAAAGGCTACCGAGGTGACCACATCACCCACGTAGTACCTCTATTAAAAATATGAGTCTAGCAATATACGCCTGCTACAACTTAAAGGGTGTAAGAGGCTTCTGTGCTGATACTTACTTTTTTTGCATATCCCATACAGGGCGTTGCAGTCAACATCAGCATTTTTCAGCTGCTGTTGATGTACTAGCCAAGATTACGCTCAGTAGTTTGCCATTGCTTTTGAGCGGCCGGCTCACATGCCCCGTAAGATACCAACGTGGCGAGAACCGCTACCGATTCTCACGCAGGTTACGTTACTCACGAGACTATACGGGATTGCGGAGAAAGACGTTAACTCCTAGGCCAAGGTACCTTTACCGTAAACATACAAGTTCTTGGTGTGTGAGTGCATGGTCAGCGGCCTGTCTCGGTCAAGGGTGCCTTGCCGACGAGTATGCCAACATATTTTGAAAACGCCCCATGTTATAATTACCTCAATAAAATTTACGACATGAACTGCCTTTTCCTAACAACCCATCTGGAACAATGACAAGAAAGACTCCCTCTGTTGCCAGCGGGACGCATGACTGCCTGTTCTATTACCGTGAGCTATGTGTGCAGACACAGGGGCAATGTGTTCTATTTACCAAGCTTTAGGAAACGGCCCAACAAGTGAACAAAACTAGTATCTCTCCGAGTTATGTGTAGAATTACAAGGAAATGGCAACAGTCATGAAAGCAATACATGGATTTGTACTCTTATAAGAAGACATGGGCAAGACGGAGATAATAAATGAAACGCTGATAACAGATTTGTATTACAATTAATCCCCCCATACTGCAACATACCTGGAAATGAAGATACCGACAGATTGGCAAAGGAAAGCGGAAAAATTGGCAAAGGAAGGCGGAAAAATTGGCAAAGGAAGGCGGAAAAATACCCCAGCCTGATATAGACATAACGTATGATGGGGCCAAAAATATTTTAAGAGACAATTATAGAACCAATTGAAAATCAGAGCATCCACGCCACCAGACAGACGATGCACATACCAACTCCACATTAGAGAACAAGTAACAATTTTCATCTCCGCACAGGACACGGCATGCTCAATTACCACATGTTCAATCAACTAAAGGTAAAAGATACGAATGCATGTAACTGTAGAAACCAATAAAATGGCAGCTAGATATTAGTTGCAGGGGTGTACAACATACGCATACCAAAGACAAGTCTTTTGGCTTACACCCGCTCCACTGAGAACAAACTCTACGGAGCCACTGAGAACAAACTCTACGGAGCCACTGAGAACAAACTCTACGGAGCCACTGAGAACAAACTCTACGGGGATGTCAACATGAACAAGCCCACTCTCATTGTTGCTTTCTTTGGATTTATTCGTACTGACAACTGCAGGTGTAGGAACAATACGATATGACATACTTCTTCTTTCGTCATATAATCCTCACTGGGGTAAAGACCCTCAACCAACTTATTCCAATGCGTCCTTTAAAAAAGTCGCTTAAAAGTCGACAGGGTCGACTTCATTGCCTCGGGTTTTTATCCCATATGGTTCAGTTTCTTTCCGCAGCGCGGAAAGCGTCGCACAATGCACGAACTCCGTAGCTCCAGCGACGATCCTCAGGAGTATCCGAAAAAAATTGACTCGTGAACCGAAGGATGCGGCCCAGAATCGAACTCACAACCTTCGGAGCCCGAGTCAGACAGCTTGACCACTTCGCCGTGGAGACTCCCTATTCTCCGCCAGTGGGTCAAGGGAAGCAAAGAGATGCAAAGAATACTTACACACTGTAACGTGTGAAACATGTCATAAGAGGTCACGAAGGAGGGTTGGGCGTGCGGCTGGCTGCCATATTCGTATAAAAACTTTAGATGCAGAATTGAACCAACCATAAACACGTCTAAATAAAACACTAGTTGACGGAGACGTTAAAGGCTGGACATAATTATACCCCTAACAAGTCCCCGTGAAGACGATACTTTGATACCGGACTATGAGAACAGTCTACACTAATGTGTCTCCGATAGCCAGCAAGTCCTGCCCAGGACTTAGACCAGAAAGTGAAGGCAATCGCAATAACAAGTACTTTTTAAAAGAATATTATATGTGAGATATACAGGCATGGGTATTGGCTGGTACTCATAGAAGGAAACATGACACCGTGCAGAAAGATATGGCCATATGGAAATGTTAACCAACCACGTCAATATGACAACAGCGTCTCGCCGAAGGAGTAATTATACTCTTACGTGCGACTACATAGATACTCCAAACCAGTGTGATGTCATGAGTAGCTATGCCTCCACCTAGACTAGCATCATCATCATAAGGTGATATCGCCTCATTTTAAATCGACCATAATATTAACACAAGCAAAACTCTGTCCAGTACACTAGAAGTAGTAACATGTGTGCAGACCACACTAGAGTTCAAGCGAACACACACACACACACACAGACACACACAGACACACACACACACCCACACAGAGTCAATCTCCAACAGCCTGTTACCTGCGTCTTCACGGTGCATTCATACAAGCCTCTTTCAGTTCATCTTTTGATGTTGTCCACTTACAGTAACATTTTCCTAACGCAAGCATCCCTTTGATTGTTCCTTCCAGCACATCTTTCAACCAAGAACGTGTCCTTGAGGATTCCCATAACACAGCTATTGGTGTGTGAAGTTTCAGGTCTGGTATACATTTTATGAGGCTGTGTCGACACCAGAACTGTAACGGTCGGAAAAAAATAATCCTGCCTCTCCAAGGGATTGACCTCGGACCCCTGTCTTGACAAGCAAGCGCCCTAACAACTAAGCCACCGCGGTTCTTCATATAGCCAAAGTACCCCAACTATCAGACCTTGATATAATTCAGTAATTTTTCCTTCAACCCCCGTTTTGTTTTCTTCTCCTACCATGATAATCTTCCTAATCATCCGTGTGACCACATGTCAAAGACCAAGACGCTACCGAAACCATAAATCTTTGATTGTGTACGCAGCCAACCCCTACATAAACACACACACAGATTATAGTGCGGACCTCCGTGTGAATACAGCCACAGTCTTAAATATTGGATATCAATAGATGAGTCATTACAGCTTCGACACCTGCTGTACGTCGCACGGACAAGCCTCTGTTTTTGACATAAAAAGTAAGTACGAGCATGGACGCACGCAATAAATACACCAGGCCGTAGAATTAATTGGTAAATCGAGGCCATACTAGACAATAGACCAGAAAGAAGTCCACCGTGACACCGTATGCTGTAACTGCTCTTTAACTCATTAAGTGCCTAGCAAATCATCATAAGTTGATTAACTATCACCACATTTACCGTGGCGGATGGGCAGGCAATCATCATCGTCTTTTTCTGCCTGTCATTTCCCAATGGAGAACAATCAACCACCTGATGGCAAGCCCTTTGTAGAATTTACGAGTATGTTGGTTTTATTCTGCAGCTACAGTTTTATATAGGATGTTGTATTCAGTCTCACGTCCACCTTCCTCAGTCTCATCTTACGACATGCATGATAGGTTAAAGTATTACTATTCTTTGCTTTGTTTACGTATTTATTTTGTACTTGCTTGCTTTGAACTCAAGCGTAGTTTATACACACTACTTTTAGTAGCGATTGAATGAATTTTGCGTGTGGATTAGCTTTCCTTATTACCAGTGTCTCGCGCCATTAGGCGAACCCACTCCGACTTCTGAGGTACTTGTAATTTAGGTCTCCAAGTCAAGGAGAGGTCAACATTTTAGTTCATCTGACCAGTGTGGGGGTTAAACCCACTACTTCGGCATCAGCACACCGGATGTTTAAGAAAGAGCGTTCTTTCCCATTAAGCCTTGATGACTGACCTCCGTTTATTATCCCCTGGCTCTTGAACTTCCGGTAGGCTGATGACAAGGTAGCGGGATCGTTTCCTACACGCTTCAATTTGGCATTTTTAACACACGGGCGCAGGCGATCATATTCACTTACCAACCATTTGCCTTTCATACTGTTAATAATTTTGACAGCTGATCGTCTTCAATTCTGCTCTGCCAAATGATCGGCATATCCACCCTCAGTCGGCCTCTGCCTCTAACACCCCCAATCTTGCTTGTTGCTACAACGGTCTGAAGACCATTCCTAACCATGACGTGACTAAAATTATTGACTTGTCTTGTGTTAACTCATTTGGGAGGGGGGTTGCATTTGTTCCTGCGAAGCTTGGATAATGGTCTTCTTCGCCTCATGCGTATTAGGTGTATGTTAATAGAACCATATTTAATACACCATTAGCAACTCGATAGGTAATGTGGTCGCCTTTATTACCCACGTTACTTCCAGGTACCCATTTTAGACTGGGTAGATGTAGCAGCCCGGGTGAATGTTTACAACTCTGCCTCCGTGGGGATTCAACTGTATGGCCAACTGGCCTGCAGGCAGGCGTGCTAGCCACTCTGGCCAGGCGGCTCCCAGGTACGTTAGGTGGTTGTTGTTGTTAGCTTCCACGTAAGCCGTCAGGCGTCGTGGGGGAGGGGTGATTGAAGTTCCAACGCCTGTAACTAGTGATTTTCCTCCAATTTCCTCCGTGATTCATCAGCAGTATACATTTTTCTAACATTAAGTACATTCCCTACACATTTGCTAGACCTGTCATAGGTAGATAGTAATTCAGGCCTTAGTCAGATATGACTGAGCTACCGTATGACAGTATACGATACTACTTGCTTTCTGTTAGCGCCGAATGATGGCGACACCTCATATTGTGCCAACGGCTTCGAACGGAGGAGCGCAATTGGGAGGGTACAAGCCTTGCCCTATTGAGACGAAATGCAACCTAAAGACTAAATGTCATGGCAGGGCAGACCAGGCGCTAAGCTTTAGTCGGCAACTGGTCTAGGGTCGAAGCTCCGACAGACGGACAGTTAGAGCATTGCTTTGCTGATCGGGCAGCTTGTTGTGTTCCAGATGTATTGGTGTTACCTTTCCTCTGGAGTACACTAGGCAGGCCGAGAGAGGAATCATGCTGCATGGGCAACACATGGTCTCTAAATTTAGCCCAGACTGTGTGCTATGGCGAGGTATAATTCCATTTGACCAACTATTGTCTATCAAGACAAGGTGCCAGTCATAGGTAAGCAACATCTTAAAACTTGCTTTCTAGGTTAAAATACCAGGGATCTATTACAGGGTGTTCTTCACCAAACAATATTGCTTTCTTTGTTTGGATTATTCTGCCTGGTAACTCAATTTTGCTTTTACCATCTGTTGTTATCATCGACCCTAGTGTTTTTTCATTGTTATCAAGTTTTGCCTTCAGGTTGTAACTTTTGTCTGAATGTTGTGTAAACTTAGTCCTTTTGTTTTACTTTCGCTTGCTACGATGCTTATCAGTCCTTACAGTGTAATCCCCTCTGTCACTATAAGCCCTTTAATAATGATAATATAAAAGATCAAAGGACTTTCATTGCGCTATAAAACTAACGTTAACAAGAGCATCGTGCAGACGAAGAACAGCTTATGCAGTTGAAGTCCCTGATATTGGAAGTTAGGAAACTTCTGAACAAGCAAGAGGCGGGGGTTCAAACTTGTGATTGATCTCATGGCAAATGTTACTAGTTGTGTGCTCTAACCACTGCACATCAACGGCTCCTAGAGACAAGGATATTGTTTCGTTAATGAGGATATAAATAATGCCGTGTCTGGCACAGTGCAGTGGAAGTGTGATCCAGAGAGCTACGGGAAGCGGCCCAGGGGATGTTTCTTGTGGTTGGTTGGGTGGTTGGTTGGTTGGTTGGTTGGTTGGATGGTTGGTTGGTTGGTTGGTAGGGAGGTTGGTTGGTTGGTTGGTTGGTTGGTTGGTTGGTTGGTTGGTTGATAATCCTCTTGATGATCGAGATTTCAGTTGAAAATTCTATATACCATGAGAGTTACATAGAAAGAACCAACTTTAATACATGACCGTGAATCCTGGACAGTTGAGTAAACAAACTGCAAAATCGTTTGAAGCAACAAGTCGTGAGAAACCCCAGACAATTACTGACGTCTAGATTGTAGGAAATGACGAAGAAGGGCACAGTTGCAATAAAAAGAAGCTAGAAAGTGGTTTATATTTTTTTTAAACACACACACACACACAACCATGACAATTAAAGTCAATGGTGTTCAATTTGAGAAATAGACGAAGTGGCTTAAATATTATAACGTCCACCTCTGACTGTGTAGACCTGCCATGCTTCACGGTCCGTACTAATTAAGATAAGACAAGGCGCATATACTCCCCTTAATCCCGAGGTAGTGTATCGTATCTCTTGCTTTCCAGGATAAGGGCGAGAAACTCGGGTGGTCCGTGTGTATGTTGTACGCGTGACAAGTTCCTCGGGAGGTCAAATAGACTACTTTGGCGAAGATGTTACAAACACAATTCGCAATCCCGCGTTCGAAACATCTACGGGCGAATTGGAAGCAGGCCGCCTTGCGCTGATTTTCATACAATGGTATGAGTCCGGGTCTTTCAGGAAGCAATGGCAAATTACTGAACGTAAGCCTGCCAAGATATCACAGACAGCCAAATAATACTAGTGTTGACTGACATTCTGTAAAGGATATTTAACTCACTTTTCTGCCTCAGAGTCAACGCAAACACACAACATCCACTGCATAGCGAGATTAAGAAGGTAAAGGGCAGCAGGTTAAAAAGAGGGAAATCGTGGGTGGGTCAAGCCGAAGACATTCTTCAGCAGGTGTGTTCACGTGGGGACTTAGAACCTTGCGACGAGTGGGTACAAGTGCCAACAGAATTCTGTACATCCTTTTCAGTATGCACCCAGCTGGACAGGAAATGCAGACAAGAATTCTGAACTGCGAGAATTCTTTAGAAGATGATGCTGTCATTTACACGGATGGTTCTGTCGTTCGAGGAGTGAGAAGTTCATGGGCCTTTACGGCTCAGGCCGGAGGGAAAATTGTGATTGAAGAATCTGGTGCTTTTTCTTTGACCACAAATAGCCTAACTATAGAAGTCATGGCAGTAAGTAAAGAAATAACATGGCTCGAGACACAGACATTCAATCGGGCATATGTCCTTAGTGACTCAATAATGAGTATGCTCAGGAAGATAGAGATGGGGTGGGTCCGAAGAGAGTGGTTGCTGTCTCTGAAGCGGTCTCGGTTGGCAAAGATTAGTTTCATTTTCGTGCCAGGACATGCGGATGTACAAGGAAATGAGCCCGGCTGACAAGCTTACAGGTAGGGCTACTGTGGAAGGCGGACGAGCCATGGACCAGGCAGACATTCTGAATGCTCTATGAGAAGTAAATCGTTTACGAGAACCAAGCAATGACTGTGAGTCTACAACCATGGTCAGGCTGCAAGAACAGCAAGTTAAAAGTGGTGTGGCCAAACAAGAACACTACGCAGGGAGCCAAAGAAGATTAATAAGCCCACACAGAACTGGTGTCGTGAGTCGCTACACGCAGCGGGATTTGCTGAGGAGGGGATCCGAGCACTTATGGACTGAATGGTTCGATGTGCAATGAAGATGATCTGTCGACTAACTAACAAACTAACTAGCTTTCCTATTTTCTAGGCTAAATATCAAAATGAGAAAACCTACCCACTATATGTTTACAGCATGTATGATTCTGGTATACACGCGTTTAGATCCTTGATTATGTTAGTTATGGCGTGCATGCACTGTACTGTGACCTATGGAAGGAGACTTGGGCACTTGTGCAAATAGCCGTGTGCAATGAAAGTGATCTAAACACCTCCCCATACAGTACTGACATTATTTACATGGATAATAGCATATGGTAGGTACGCATAATCAGACTGCTACTGGTATCATTACTACTGAGACTCTTCGCTGGCTTTTGCAGATGAGGGCGCAGCACGTATGGCAACGTCCCGAGTCCTGTGATACAGTTTATAGCTCAACTCAGCTCAGCGTGTGGTAGATTTATCTAACGAGCAAGAGTATAGCAGCACATTCATTCATTCAGTAGCATGTCCTTTGCAGAACCTCGCTCCCATAACAACCTTCCGGAAAACCTCTCGATCGCAAGATGTCCCGCGTCTGATACACCCATCTGGAGATCATCCGCCACATCCTGCACCAATCTTCTCTTTGGCCTTCCTCTTCCTCTCTTCCCAGGCATATACCCCTCCATTATTGTTCTCTCCAAACTTTCGTGACGTTTCAAGTGACCAGCATATTTCAATTTTCCTTGTTTTATCGTTTTTAATAGCCAACCTTCTTCAATATTCAGCTCTTGAAGTATTGATGCATTTGTTCTTTTCTTTACCCAAGATATTCTTAGAACTCGTCTATAACATTTATATTCAAAGGCATTTATGCGCTGCTCAGCTTGTTTAGTAAGTGCCCAGGTCTCATAGGCGCACAAGCAGCACAAGAGAAACATAAAAAAATAACATATGCGATAATGCCACGTTTTTGATTGTTAGATAAACGAATTCTTGCCTGCTACAGGGGCCCAAGAACACGACTTAATTATGGGCAGTCGGTCAATAAACAAGAACATCCTTTGAAGTTGGACTGATCAATCCTGAACATACCAAGTACAGACAAAATGGGCAATCAAGTGATTTAAAAGAAGCTAAAACACAACGACAGCTGAGGGCCAACAATTAGAAGAAGGTAATAAACATTTCTAATATGAAAAGATTAAACAGTGAGTTTCATGTTCTTTACAGGACGAGCAATCAACCCCAGCATTCTTGGCTATTTGATCTACGTGATTTTGCATTTACTAGTGGAAGCTGTGGAGATATGGTTTTATAGAAGAATTGATGGGAACAAACTTGACGTATAGAGAAAGTAATAAAGATATCTTGACGCGAGTTGACCCATGAATAGAACTGGTTACTGGCATCAGAAGGCAGCTTACATTCTTTGGGCATGTCATGAGAAGAAGAAAGTTGCATTGTGTTGTGACAACGGGAACGGTGTAAAAACAAGGGGAGAGAGAGAGAGAGAGAGAGAGAGAGAGAGAGAGAGAGAGAGAGAGAGAGAGAGAGAGAGAGAGAGAGAGAGAGAGAGAAGCACTGGGAGACCAAGACTGTTGGGCAGTTTGACACCATGGCATGGCGGAACATCAGCATCAGAAATTACTGGCAGTACACGAGACAGAAGCCTGTAGATAGATATGATGATCAACAACACAGCATGGATGATAATAAAAAGAAGAAGAGTTTGTCATTGCTTTCTGAAAGACCGACGCGAAAATCAACACAACGGCTTTCTAATTCCGAATCGCCTGTGGATAATTTCGAACCTGGTGTATGGTATTGTGAAACTGCGCTCACTGTCCCTGAACCACATTACAGATCAAAACTAGAACATATCCCAACAAATTGTAAGATTAATGGGGGACAGACAGAGGAGAGCAGGGAGAGAAGATTCATGACGGTCTGTCATCGTGGCAAGGACAGACATAAGAGCAAGAATTGATACATTTGTGGCCATGAACGGGAACCTAGGAGTAGAGTGATCAGGTGTCAAGAAACTATTGTATCCATCACTGAACATATCATACCGTTGTATTCCTCCGGGTTTTACCCAAACCTGCACAGTTCGCGGCGACTGTACTGGCCAGGCGGCTTTACTTCCTCGGGCTTAAGACCCTCCCTTTCCTACACGACAAGGTACTAAAGGCAATAGATGACAGTATAAAGGCGGCACAATCACCACACAGTGTAGAAAGAGCATGGACACTGTAACCTAACTTAAATGTCAGAAGCGACAAAGGAGTGCCTGGGATATTTTAGCTGCAAAATCCACCCAATCACGAACAAGTCTACAGCGGGCCTGGTGTGAGTTTCTTGAGGGATGTGCTCCACTGGGAGATGACACGAAGAAGAAGAAGAAGAAGAAGAAGAAGAAGAAGAAGAAGAAGAAGAAGAAGAAGAAGAAGAAGAAGAAGAAGAAGAAGAAGAAGAAGAAGAAGAATCACCACGATGGAATAGCGATTAGGGCGCTTGCTTACCACGTCAGTGGGTCCGGGCTAAACCCCTGACAGTGATAAATGTTTGTTAGACCAGTACAGCCCTGTGGTTGATTCAACCTCATTAAGTGGCTACTGGCCAGGCTTTTCTAGGAACTGTTTGAGAAGGAAAGGTTCCGACGAGGAAAGGGAACTGTCCACCCTATCTCATGATATCATAGTCTGGAATATGAAAGCCTACCATTTCACACTTCGACTGTTGTATATACCAGGGGGAGTATCTTTACCTGTACATACAGGTGTGTGTATATACACCCGTGGCTAACTGTCAGATAACTGAACATTCCAGTTCTGTGTGTGCATTAACGTGTAGCCGTTTAACCCTGCCCACATGAACTCCTGTCAATAGACCCCAACATGTCTATTCATTCCGCGTGCATTGGAATGTTCGACATTCAGATGAAGTCACTGGCTAAGGATCATGAAATACAAAGCTGTCTTTGTTGACTAATGACCCATTTGGTTAATAAAATATTTTGAAATAATCAAATTAATACAGCCACAGAACAATTAAGCGGGATCGAATTCGCTGTAACAGAGGTGAATGTAGTCTAGTGTGAGAATGATTAAACTTAGGTGTATATAGTTTCCACGACATTTCAGTCAACCCCAGCATTTGTTGCTGTTTGTTATTTACTAGGTATGCGTGCCTGTTGTTCAGAAAGCAATGGCAAGCTACTGAACGTAAATTTGCCCAGAAATCACGAACAGCTAAACAATGTTTGGGCTGACTGCAACGTCCTGTAAATGATATGCAACTAACTTATTTTTAATTTACTAGACAGTTTTAAGTTCAGTAATTTGATATTACTTTCTGCACGGTCGACGCTCATCCCATTGAATTCAACGCAAAGCGATCTGCTCCCAAACCGACCGCGGCAGATTTCGAATCTCAACTCTGTCGGGGAAGTATGAGACAGCGTTCACTAACCCTCGAACCACAGACGCTGACCTGTGAATGGTAGCCTGACTGTTTTTCAAGCGAAGCCTAAGGCTGTGCAAGTTCATACTTGATGTCCAACTTGTGGTCTTAGAAAGGTTGAATTGTTACTGTTGGGAGAAGCGGCTGCGCACAGATGATACAGTGAAACCATTGTGCTTGATGTTTGCTAATCATCGGAAACACTGAGTTTTAACTCTTCTATCCCACGCCTTGACTTAAGATCGTTTGTGTTCTGATAAGAGCTTGCATTATCGGGTTAGACAGAGACAAAAATTGCCTTCCACTATACAAGAACAGAACATAGAGGGGTGTGCAAGACAGGCACTGGAGCTTCGCATTCGTGGTGCGCATATTAGAGTTAACCAGACCATGATACAGCAAAGCACACGCAGACCTGGCATTATCTATTTACGCAACGCGTAGAGGGAGGAAACAATTATGAGAGTCGTGTCTCTAAACGGGTGGCGGGGCAGCAGTATTCCGAATCAAAGGTCCATCCTTCATTCGCTTCGCTGGCCTTCGTGACAGCTTTGGGCAAGGTGGAGTACCCGATTATACCCGCGGCCAACTGCAACATAGAACCTGTACTTTTGAATGGATGTGATATATGAACAATGTACAGACAAGCTGAAAAACATTAAATAGCATAGCAAATGTGGTTTCTGAGGAAAATACAAAGAATATCATGGACAGAAAGACATAAAAACCAATGAGCAAAGAAGCAGATGAAAATGTAGATGTAGACAGTTACAATTTGTTTGACACTTTATGAGAAGAAATAAACTAGATAACTTGGTGACAACTGGCAACATTGGGGAGAAAAGAACAGGGGTGCAGAGAAGTAAATGTTTGGATGACTTGGCCACGTGGCACGGGGCTGATCCATGACTCTAGTGATCGTGTAAGCTGGCGAAGCATGTCCACTCACGCTTAACGTCATGGCACGTGATGATGAATGTAACGTGACACCAAAGCGGTGGACAGACGTGGAGAGCAGCCGACAGATAGTTGTTGGTTATGGTCTCAAATTTCACCACGGTAGCCAGGGGATCTCTTCATATGGACAATTGCTACGGTCATCCGCCTTCTTTTTAGATGACTAGAAAATCATGTCTGGAACTTTGGAGAGGGCGGGGTGGGGGAGGGAGGGGAGACCAAGAGGTAAGATTTCTGGATAGTCAGACATCATGGCATGGCGGAAGGTCAGTATCAGAAATGATTTGCAGTACACGGGATAGAAGGCGGTGGACAGGCATGATCACCAACGCCACACGGCATGGGTTATTAGAAGAAACAGAATGTCAAGGTCTCTTCGGCTCAAGCCTATATGACCAATATAGTGTTGTTCTGAAATGTGTGTGGATACGTTAATGTAATACTTGGCTGAAAGATGTTGTCAGACTATACAATTTCAAGGCTTCCCTTGGACTTCAACAGCTACGCAAGAGGTTTTTACGGCTGAAAATATTATATTTAAGGGACGGGGTAGCTTAAACGATGCTCCGCCCGCCTCTGGCTTATGTAAAGCATGTTTGGTGAACGTTCTAAAATGGAATTTTGTTTGTAATGAAAATGGCAGTACACTTCCTCCTGACTTTAGGGTAGTGGATCGGCCGTCTAACCTTCGCGGATGAAAAACAAAGGTGTAAGAGGATGAAGTGCTTGAAGACGTAATCAAACAGGTTACGGAAACGTCATCGCAACATTAATTGTTTTAATGTGATTGAATACATCGTATTCGTACTTGAAATATACAAAGGTTAAAAATTAAAAGCGAGAGGATCGCTATCATTGCACCGGATGTAACCCCATCTAACTCGGTCTCTCTAGGCAGCAGCACGGCAAGTCGCCTGGCCAAAGTATCGCACAAAGCACGGACTGTAGCTCCAGCGACAACTCCCGGTGTCTCAGAAACAAAACACTGCACTCCTGGTCTCAACCACGCCGTCGGGAAGCGAACACACGATCTTCACATCGTGAGGCCAGCGGCTTGACCACTTCGTCTCAAAGATCATGGTCTAAGGAAGAAGGTGCCGTAACTCTCCTTTGATAAGGATTACATCTCTCCTGCCACCACAATGCCTTTGCATACCAGAGTTCTTACAAACAACACTTACACAAACTGACAATGTAATAATCAACTAATAATACATTATTCATTATGCGGTAGTTGCGCACAATAGAAGGACAACTGCGAAATGGTAGGACATAATCACTAATGTGGAGATTAGGGAGAGGACTCGCCGGCTTCTAGCGAATCATCAGGACATACAAAAGGCTTCTCGTAAGTCTATAGCCTGACCATGAAGGAGTAGGCGAAGAAAATTGAAATTTGGCACATTGCTTATTCCTTCTCAATGCTTGCTTGTCCATGAAACGAATGGCCCCTTTCAACCTTCGACAATATCGGTTTGGTTGTATTTGGTATGCGGCTTGTTTTGATTCATTCGTAGATCGGGTTGCTTGTTTTCAGCTTCCTGGTTTCTGATTGGTTGATTTTGTTCGTTACTTTCTTGATAAGGTGTTTCATGTCTAGGTAGAATCGCGCACTTGTTGAGGCCTGGCGTTAATTTGTGTGCCCCACCGCCCCCCCCCCCGGTCATATGGTGCTGTTTCTTTCAGGGGTGATTACCGGTAGTCGTCTCTCCTGTTATTCCACCTATTTCCCCGTCTTGGGATGTCTTCGAATCTTCTCGGTCTTGATTGATTCCGTGTGTTGAGGCCGGCTCCGACTAGGCCTTTTCGATATCTTCTCTCAAATTTTTTTTATTGGTCTGGGTATCCATTTTCATCCAGTTCTATTTCACTTTCTGATTATTCTTCTTCTGTCTGCGTCTTTGTGTTTTCTGGTTCAGGTGTTTCTTTCTATGCCTTGAGTAGCTCTAGTTGTTGTCTTTCTTCTTGAATCTGTTTTAGCGTTTCTTCTATCTTTTCTCTTTTTTCTTGGATTTTTGCTAATGTTTCGTCAGTTTCAGCTTTTATAGCAGCCATTCAAGCGACATCCTGCTCTATCTTCCGCTGGACTTGCTTCGGGTCGGCCAGGATGCGCTGAACGGCTGTTATCTGGGTTTCTTGAGTCTTGTCTTTTTCTTCTTTCATGTTTTTTAACTGTGTTCTCAGGTCCTTCAGTTGGCCTTCCAATTGCTGCTTTGTCGCTTTTGGTTAGTCGGTTGGTCGCCTCGTACTGCCTCCTGACCTCCTTATATGGTAGGTTAGACTTGATTACTATTTTCATTGCTTCATTACTGTCTTGGTGGCAGGGGCAGCCGAGGTACCTGGCGCCGTGGTTGCCAAGGCAGTTGGCGCACTTTCTGTTGGTGTTAGGCCTCCTGAAGTCCGAGTAGTTCTTCGCAGTGCTGGCACTGACTATATTGATGGGGACCAGAGCAGTACCTACACACCTCCACATCACTCTTGCAGGTGGCACGCGTGTGCCAAAATTTCTGGCACTTGGAACACTGCAGCACTCTCGATATGTAGTGCTCTGGTCTTTGGTCTTTTCTGCCCCATACAATGTAAGGAGTGATCACTCGGTCCTCTGATGTTACAACGACAACTGTAGAGGGTATGTTGTTCTTTCCGATGATCCGCTCCGCACTGGTGATCTTTAGTTTCTTGTTCTCTTTCAATAGCATCTCCCTGATCTTGTCATTTGAGTGATGGGTCTGGACTCGTCTGATGACCCATCGTTTCATCGTGCGGTGCCGGGCGGCTTCCAATACAATGCCGTGGTGAAGCTGTATGATGGCTTTATCGTCTTGTGCAATTTTGTGCATGAGTGCTGTGGTCTTTGTGTTTTTGTTGAGGGAGACCACTACTCCCTCGGGTGTCTTGTGCAGCTGGTCGATGCTGTGTCTTCCCAGCTCGTTTTCCAACAGACTGATTATCTTGTCTGGAGGTAGCGCCGACAGTTTGGCTTCTCCCACGCTTGTTTGTTGTAGCAGTAATTTGCCGGTAAAGTCCACATTTGGTGTAGTTTCCAATGGTAAATTGCGCTGCATCGTTTTGGTGCTGGTAAGGACTTCCCGGCTGCTGCTGGTTTCTGTTGTGGCTTCATTAACTACGGGAACGGCTTCCGCTGGTTTAGAAGCTGGACTGCTGAGTGTAGTAGTGGGCTCAACGGTCGTCGCTGCCTTCTTCGCCTCTACCTTCTTTTTCCCGGCTGCATATAGCGCATGTCTCTGCGCGGCACTTTTAACGCGAGGAATCCTCTGCGTTATCCGATATGGCGACTTGATCTAGATAGCGCGTCGAGTCGTCTGTGCGTGATGAGATGTACTTCTCAATGTAGCCACCACCTGAATTTATGCATTTCTGCCATCTCTGCGTGACTTTGAAAAGACCTTCAGAATAAAAAACCTATTTTTCGAACTAAACCAGTCTGATGGAGCCAAATCTGGAGGAATATGGTGGGTGTGGAAGAATTTCAATAATCAAATCGTTGGCAGTTTGCAGCACAAGCCGTGCTTTATGGGAGGGAGCGTTGTCTTGAAGCAAAGGCAGAATTTGCGTTCACGCTATCCCTCGTTTTCTGGTCACAGCCTTTCTTAGTTTGATAAGGAGATCTGCATAGTACTGCCCATTAACCGTGTTGCCATGAAGCATGTAATCTTTCAATATGACACCTTTGACGTCCCAAACCACAGTCAGCATCACTTGTCTTGCAGATTTTTGTGCTCTTGGCTTTACATGTGTTGGAGAGCCTGGGGTTTTCCACTGCATGCTGGTAATTTTGGATTCTGGGTCATAATGGTGAGTCCAAGTCTCATCTACCGTCACCATGGTCGTCAACATGTTTTTCGATCGCCACATGTTAAGCAACTGGCCACAGCAATCAACCCGTGTTTGTTTCTGTTCACATGTCAGCAGACGCGGGACCCAGCGGGCACACACTTTTCTCATGTTCAGTCTGTTGTGTAAAATTTTAAAAACTGTACTCTTACTCAGTTTTGCTGAACCCGATATTTCTGCAATTGTCATTTTCCTATCCTGGTCTATGATTTTCTTCACTTTTGCAGCATTTGCATCATTGCACTCTGAGGACGGTCGTCCTGATCTTGGCAGATCAGCAACTTGGGAACGGCCACACTTAAACTTCAAACACCAATTGTTTTACAGAAGCATACGAAGGACAGACTTCCTCAAACACTGGCTCCATCTCCCTGTGTATTTCTGTAAGTGTTTTTCCCTGTAACATAAAGAATTTTATCACAGTCCTGGCGTTTGATTTCTCCATTGTTCTGACAAACCGTTGGATGTGCAGATCTGGTCAATAGGGTGTGTTGTGCCATGCAAGATATCGGGAAAACCAGTTGAGGGGGAAATTCATAATTCATATGTCCATTACAAATTGAATGAGCTATACATGTGCCAAATTTCAATTTTCTCCGCCTACTCCTTCATGGTCAGGCTAAAGACTTATGAGAAGCCCCTTGATGGAGAAAACCTGATACTAGAATAAATAGAAATTCATTTTTCTGGAGCGCACAGAGCAAATTAAATGCAGGAAGATCTAAAACACACGAAGACTAGAATTAGAGGCATAGGTAAATAACATAAGAGGGGGGGGGGGGCATGTAGCAAGTTGTATTAATGGCAAACTACTGAATGTAATGTTAAACATACTAGGGTTTATTGCCATGTCCTGTACAAGATATGCAACTAGCTGTTTTTAAGGCACTTTAGCGCACCAGGATGCCAGGTGTTTTATGATGTCATCCATCGTCGTCTACATCATCATCAGTTTAGTCAGTCTCGCCTTCGAGTCGCCTGATCATGTTCCTCCACCGTCTCATGCCCTCAGCAACTCTCTTTAGCTCACCTCGAGTTCCCAGCGTCTTGCGTGCATGTGTGATATAGCTGTTACTTGGACGCCCTCCTGTTCTCTTGGCCCGGATCTTGTCATCCGGTATTTACATTTATTAATAGACCAGAAGAAGAGTCCGACCATGTAAACGATGGACAGAGGGAATAACAGAGTCTATGGGAATCTCGATACATGAAGCCCATAAAGGGGCATTCTCCCGCTGTTTATGCTTCACCTCGACACCGCAAGGTATGAGATGAGATGAGATGATGAATACACCCGTTATCTAGACTACACACGCGCGCGCACGCACTCAAGTATTTATAAGGATAAATGTGTGTCTTGTGCGTGTCTTGTGTTGTGTAGTGTATGTGTGTGTATGTGTGGGTGTGTGTATGTATGTATGTGTGAGTTGGGGTGGCGGGATAAGGGTAACCTCTATCGAAGGAGAAGTAAGGCACTTCCTCCCTCCGCTAGCCTACGGCACGCCCTTGGGCAAGGTGGAGTACCAGTTTATCACACCCTCCCCCAACCAGGGTAACATGAAACCACGAGAGCAAGTGTCGGACTCAGCTGCTTACGACCTCAAGTTCGTGATGCTGGGCAGAGAATCTTTTTACATACAACTTGAGAGATTGTATGGTTGGTGCACTAGTCCACAGGTTTGAGACTGTTCCCTAGTACTAGCAGATTTAAATTTCTCTGACCAGTACGGCCACAGGGAACTAGCGATACGGAAAAGTAGAGGCAGTCAATGTGAAACCTGTCCGTATTTATTATGTTATCGCACTTCATGTTGCTAAGGACCAACAACAATAAGCTAACGGGCCCAACACCATTTCCGATACATACCTTCGGATGTTGCTGTATACTTTACCTAACTAAGGATAGTTGTAAAGTGATACAGCCATAATTTCACACAACCATAATTTTGATGAAACTATACACTTGATATAACCAATTACTTGATACCAGCATAACCTGATACAACCATAAAAATGATGTAACCATAATCACAACTTGATACAGTACAACCATAATGTTGATGAAATATCTTTGATATAACCACTCACTTGATACAAGCACAATTCGATATAACCATAAACCTGATGTAACCATAAACCTGATATAAGTATAAACTGATACAACCATAAAATGATATAACCATAAATACAATATAACCATAAATTTGATATAAGTATAAACTGATACAACCATAAAATGATTTAACCATAAACTTGATATAAGTATAAACTGATACAACCATAAAATGATATAACCATAATTATAATATAACCATAAACCTGATATAACTAATCATAAACCTGAAATAACCATAAACTTGATATCAAATTTCATATAACCATAAACGTGATATAACCATAAATTTAATATAACCGTAAACCTGCCATAACCGCAAACTTGATACGACAATAAACTGACACAACCATACACCTTACCCAACCAAACAAACTCGATATAACCATAAATCTGACATAATCATAACCTGATATAACCATAAATTTTGATATAAACATAAACCTGATACAGCCATTAACCTTATACAACCATCTCTTGATACAACCATAAACCTGATATAACCATAAACCTGAGATGCCCCATAAATTTGATATAAACGTAATCTGATATACCATTAATCTGATACAACCATAACTTCATATAATGTGAAGATTGATATAACGATATACCCATTACCTGACATAACCACAACTTAATATTATAACGATAACTTTACATAGCTACAGCTTTATACACACAACTTTATACCAACACAACTTTACACCAACGTGCAATTTTATACAAACAACTTTAAATCAACTCAATTGTACACAAATACAACTTTATACCAAGACAATTTTATATAAACACAACTGTATATAACAGTAACTTCAAACTACAGCTTTAAGACAGCATAAAATAAAAGAAAGGTGACAGGAAAGCCAAGGACACTTGTACACGCTTTGGGACAAACTGGGTATATGGTGCTATTCCTATATTTGTATAGACCAATCGACACGCGACGAGTGAGTTGTTAATATTAATAATATCATACCGGCTGCCTTCATTCCCCATAACAGTTCCCGGTACCCGATTTAGTAAAGGTGTAACACCAACTTTATTATAAAGACACTGTAAACTTCTTTTCTCACGAGTAAATAACTCCTTTCTACCCGTTTAGATTCGAGGTTTCAAAAGACAGGACACCAGGCCCAGCACACTGATAATAATAATACTGAATAAAATAATGTCAATGACGATAGTAAAACAACTTACTACTACTAATACTGTAATACTACTAGGACTACAACTACACACCAGAGTTCTGAAAGTTGACTAGACGCAAGTTCGCCAATCCAAAATGAAATCACACGCTTATACACATATATATGACCACAACATCCAGGTGAGAAGAATATTTAATCCAACCGAAGAGAACGGCATTATAGGAACACAGGAGAAACACGCTAACGGCCTGGGTCACACAATCGCAAGCTTAAGCACTGGTGTGTCGTGTGCTGACTGACCCGGTGGGGCTCTCTGTCCCTGTAAGAGGAAATTGTATAGTACAAACGAGTGAAGGGAACGAAGAAAATCACTACCGACCTTGTTTAGATTGTTCAGGCGGTGTACAGGTAAATTTGTCGGCCCCTAAAAATGTTCATACAGTATTGGGGTACTTAGTTGTAAACGATATCACGGGTGAAAGAGTTGTCCCGTGTCGATACTGCTAGGGTGTGAAATACTTGGTCTTCATTTATATTCGGCATAATGAGGTGAAGCTACCGGTTACCTTTCTTGGCACATTTTCTTTCTCAGAAAATGTGGAAGTCTCGTTAAAGATAAAGGTAGCCCCTGAACAGGTACTGCGCAGGTTCGCATGGCCGAAAAGATAAGAACGCGTGTTCACATCCGGTGTGCTGATGCCGAGGTAAGAGGTTCAACCCCTACACCGGAAAGCTGGACTAAAATATTGACCTGTCGTCCTTGACTTGGGGACGTTTATTACAAGTACCCCTGAAGTCGAAGTGGATTCGCCTGATGGCGAGGGACACTGTTGATAGGGAAAGCTAACACACACGCAAAATTCAGTCCATCATTCTATAAATAGTGTGTATGGACTACGCTTGAGTTCAAAGAGAGCGAGCGCCAAAAAAAAAAAAAAAAAACAGGTACTGCCGTTGGGGTGTGAAATGCTAGGTTATCACATATTCTAAACCAGGACATACGAGTGTAGTGGACAGTTTCCCTTCCGCGCCTATATTTCCCAGACAATTCCCTAAAATCTGACCGGTGCCCATTTTCGGGAGGATGGGCCGACTCTAGAGTCCTACTGACCGGAAAAAATGAATCTTGCCACTGCTATGAATTGAACCTGGAATGCTGAAGTGGTAATAGTACTATAACTATGCCACTCTTCGTAAGCGGATAAGGGTGCTCATAAAGTTATAGGATTTCATGTGTACTGGGTCACGACTTTATAAAGCACTGGTGACCAGCTTCCTTCCTCTTTATCATTCCTTCCAAGAGACATCGGTGCTACCAATTTCTGGAGGTTGTGAGGGTGCTACAGCGTGTAAACGACTGCAGACAAATCTCTCCTCAGCTGGAGAATTTCTAGTTCACTTGTGTGAACACACTCATCCTGAGCGCCGTTGGGCACGTGTCATAGCACCGTTTTATTGTGTGAAACGAGGTGGACAGAAACAGGCACAAACTCTAAAGAATTCTGAGAAGTCAAGGAAATCGAATTATCAAAATCCTGATGGGTGTCCTAAATGCCAAGATATGATCAGATAACACTGGCGTTGATGAGACCATGGGGAAACATGGATATGGCTAATGCATAAACATGGAGATATATATGCTAATTTCTGCATAGAGAATCAGTACATCATGGGAGGAAGCGTTTTTTCCACATAAAAGAATTCATACATTAACGTAGTCTGCACCTGGCCACAGAAAACAAAACTGATCACATGTGTATCAACAAGAAATGTAGATCTCTACATTACATGATATTATTTAGAGGTGCAGGCGTATATGCAGATCATCATCTAATAGGTAACATGAAGCGGAAGCTCAAGCTATACATAACATCCCATAAACACAAACACCAATACTATGTAAGATTTTACAAACAAAGACGCCATAATCAAAATACTGCATGATTATTTTTTTTTCTGCGGCTTACGGTTGTTTTACGTCGATCGTGTATTTGTTCCATTGCATCGTCTCCTCGAAAGGTAAGATGAAGAAACACTTGAAGTTTGAGAACCGTATTCTTTGGAGGCAGGTTTGGGTGTCTTTAGATTTAGGTTTGGGTGGCAGGCAGTGACGCTTGATGAAACCGGTTAAATACCCATTAGATGTCAGAGTCTGGTGAAAGTCTTACTATCCGGATTTCTTCCCGTCGGAGCAAATCTTCCCAGCTCGATTAAATAGGGTCGCATGTGCATTTGGTGTCTATGCGGGCCATCCAGGATAAACGAGAGACAGTGGCGGTTGCTCTCGACCTGGAGGATGCTTATACAGGATCAGGTAAGATCGGTTGATTATACTCTGTTGGACATGGAGGTCTGCCCTTGGATTGTCCAATCGATTGCAGCGGTCCTTTATGAGCGTCAAACTGCATTGCGCATGGGTTTATGGACTTCTGACCCTGTACCATTACACCTGGGCTGCCACAGGGATCTGTCATGTCCTCAGGGCTCATTAATCTATACACCAGCAAAGTCGCAGCTATTGAGACACCAGGAATTGGTAGAATTTTGACATTTTCAGATGATGTCCTGGCATACAGACAGGGAAGAGACAGGCAACGTTTGGCTGTAGACTTAAAGACGACAGTAAACTGGTTGGCGGAATGATGCAGGATTGCAGGGGCCATTATAAACCCAGACAAGGCGTCGGTTGTGTGGTACTCCCTGGATAACCGGATCGTGAAGGCAGATGTCCCATGTATTATACTGAATGGGTGTCCTCTAGGTAGGGAAAGCAAACTGAAATTACCTATGACATGTAAATGTCTTTTAAGAATCATTTGCAGGGTTTGGTGGTGAAGGCTGGTATGAGACTTAATGCACTGAGGGCGATGGCAGCAACCGGGTAGAGCAGAGGATGCTTTACAGACTCTTTCAGCAGTTAATAATTTCTGTTATTGAGTATGGTTTGGGGCAGCTCACAGTATCAAAGAGCCAGCTTGAAAGATTAGAAAACATACAGAATGCGATCATGCGAGTGATCCTGTGATGCACAAAGGACACACCAATTATATCCATCCATCCAGCCATCATGTGCCATGCCGGTAAGCGTGGGCGGTCATGTTCTGCCATCTCACTCAATCACCAGAGTCGTGGATCAGCTCCGTGTTTCTGTCTCGACCATGCCACAAGGCCAAGCCATCCAGGTACTTGCTTCTAGGTCTTCCCCTTGGTCTGTTCCCCTCGATGTTACCAGTTATCACCAAGTACTCCAAATCATATCTTCTCATAACATGCCCAAAAAAGTGTGACTGTCTACGTCTAATGTCTCTAATCAGTTTACGATTATATGCGAGAGGCATATCCTGGCACCACCAACAATGGCGGATAGGTATAGGCTCCTTCAAGCCAAATTGTACCTGGGAGTTGCTGCAGATAGCGATCACCCCCTGCATGCAGCCATGGATATGATCAAGGGTCATAGACAGACGAGGCAGATCCTGGGTGGTACAGGCAGAAATATGTATACGTCAGGTGCGTGATCTAGTGACCATCAATTGTGAAAAAGAGTGAGTTAAAGTAACTGAAGACATGACGGACTGGCACAATGTAATAGTAACACTAGCGCATGAGTGCAGAGAATGGGCAGCGCGCAACAACTGATCCAGAGTAACACACATCAAGTTGACATAGTCATCTACACCGATGGTTGCCAGTAGTGAGAAACAGACGTAGTGGTTGGGATTTCATCGCAATGGCTAATGAACGATGCTTGAAAAAAAAGAGAGTCTGGCATATGAGAATACGACCTCCAGCATGAGAATGGAGATGGAAGCAGTAACAGCGGCATTCCGCTGGTTAGAGGAGACGACTGCAACACACATTTCATGCATTATGGACTCAATGGGTAGGCTTAGTAAGGTGGAGAAAAGAACGTTTCGTGTGGAATGGCTATCCTCGCTTCGGAGGTCACAGATTGTAAGATTTGTACGGATATTTTGCCATGGCCATGCGGGAGTGTGGGGAAATGAACAGGCTGATAGGATGGCATGGAATGCACCTCTTTATGGTAAATTATCTATGGACAAAGGACAGGTGGTCGAGTGCCTGTGGGATTAGGTGGAGAAGGCGGGGGAGCGGGGGGGGGGGCAGAATGAGAACCCATGTGTGGAAGGAATGATATTGCGGGAGATTGGCAGGGGTTCTGAAAGATTCTCAAAACTGAAAGGAAAGACAAGGAGAACTTTCAGTCAGATAGCGATGGGAGCGATTAGTAGTATGACCCTTCGCTGGTTGTTGAACGAGGAGGTGGAGCACGTTTGGGAATGTCCTGAGTGCAGTCATGTCGGTTCTTAGCTGACGTACAGATATTTCAGTCTGTGCCATCCAGGACCTACCACGTCTTAGTATGTCACCAGTGACCATACCCATGGCTTCATGCAGGGGGAGATTCCTATCTGCAGCAACTCTCAGGTACCATTTGGCTTGAAGGACCCTATGCCTATCCACCATAGTCCGTAGCGCCCGGAAATGCCTCATGCGTATAATTGATGTGCCCTTTGTGCATCCCAGGATTACCCGCATGGCCGCATTCTGTATGCGCTCCAACCTTTCAAGCTGGCTCTTTGACACTGTCAGCAGCCCCAGCCCATAACCAACGACAGAAATATATGGAAGCATTATATATTAGTCGATTCCAGCCGTGACTATGTAAACAGAAGGTCTTCCTGCTAAATGTTAGATTCCGTGGATATAGCGTTCTATACATTCGCGCAAGGTCAGCGACGATGTACGTGATATTTCAGCTAACGTATCATTCACATGCATACTCTGCAGTATGCACCTGACGAGATGCAGCGAAATATACCAAGCAAGAAGTCATGGCAATCATTGTATGTGTTGCATCTTTGTTTAAATTCACTAAGGGAATACATTGTTTTGAGTGGGTTTACACCTTTCTGTTATGCAGCTGAGTTGAGGTCTTACACTGGGTGTTACAAGTGAAGATGATAGGTGTGTCAGTATACTATTTATTTACTTTGTTTGCTCATACATTATTATTGTTATGAAGGTAGTGGTACCTAAACTATTGCATGCGTCCCTGGTGGTACTTTTGGGCTTTCTCAGCCCGTTATAATAGGAGAATATTTCAGGAGTCCGGTGGTGATTTCTCGACAACTAAAGTTAGTTAGCATGCCCTTTATAGGACGTCACAATCAATCCCGTGTTGATTATCTAGGCTAAATTTACGTTCCGTAATTTGCCATTGCTTTCTGAACGAGAAGTCAACATTTAACTCCAGTGACCCATGTGTGAAACGAACCCACTAAGTTAGTGCAGTTCAAATTTTTTTAAAATTATTATTATTTTAGGTATTTCATTGTCAACAGACAGTTTAGTTTAGTTTAGTTTAGTCGACAGATCAACATCACGGCACACGGGTGTAACCCATAAGTGCTCCGTTCTACTCCTAACTCAAGCCTGAGTCCGGATAATCTCAGCTCAGTGCACGAACTCCGTAGCACCGGACGAAGATCCTGAAATACTTTGGGTAGATTTTTAACTCGAAATTTTGCCCGGGCAGCGCCGTTAAGCTACTCTTTTTCGATTTCCAACTGCCAAGGGATTTTTTTACGTGCGCAGCAATGCACACGGTCGTCCGATCTCACTACCCAGAGACCAGGGGAAATTTTGTTACTAGAAGTCCATGTGAAAAACTCACGACCCTCACCGGGGCTTGAACACGGGACCTCCAGCACTCGAGGCGGACATCATACCTCGAGACCACTCAGCCCCCTCAACAGACACCAACCCATTACTCAGGGGGAATGCCCAGTCAAGGAAAAAAAAATAAAACTCTGAAGCTTTGGATTGAACCCGTACTATTATGTCCGTGAGTGAGCATATGTTATTTTACGCCAACACGACAGCCTTTGAAAATTGGAGCTGAAATCATCAAATGCAGTGGCAAACTCCAGACTAAACAAGAGAGCTGAAAGGATAAAGACGATCTGTGAGTCACGTTTAACCAACATGAAAGCTAACAGAGATTCTTGTCGTGTTCTACCTCCACTGCTGACAGTCACACCGAACAAATACTGACCGAAGCAGCGATTCTCAAACTGTGCCTTCGCGTCGGCCTTGCAACGCCTGCATTTCTGCCCTTCCGTAGCCACCTTCCTTCCTAGCATGTTTCGTTTCCGTGGCTTCCTCAGTGTTATTTGGTCGAGACAAAACACAAACTGATCCACAACTCTGCTGATCGAGTAAGATGGCGAAACATGACCGCCCACGCTCATGATAATGATTTTTTTTTTTTTAAACGTCGCTTAAAAATCGACAGGGTCGACTTCATTGCACCGAGATTTTATCCCATATGGCTCAGTCTCTTTCCGCAGCGCGGAAAGCGTAGCACAAAGCACGAACCCCGTAGCTCCAGCACATGATAAGGATATTTGGATGTGATGGTGGCATCTCTGTTTGAGGATTGCTATTTTTCTGTACAGGTCTCCTCCAGCACTGTGATGGTGGCATCTCTGTTTGAGGATTGCTATTTTTCTGTACAGCACTGGGTTTGAGTCTTGTCTAGTAAATACACAAAGCCGCGGAGAACAGATGACAAATCTAGGCCTAGTCTCAGGCAATCCTAGATGTTGTGCTCAAACATGTCCTGGTTATATCCTAATTTAGCTCCTCGCTGATGTACAGCTGCAGTACTGGGTCTTTTGCATCCCGCTGGTTTCTGGGCTCGGAGCCAGGAAGGAGAGTTCCACAACACAGTCAACGTGGCTGAGAAATATAATGCACTCGTGTTTAAACTTCCTGTGCGATGACAGCGTGGTAGTGTGTTGATTCCACAGATACACACTACTCAGATGGACTTAACGTTAACTGTTCGTTCAAAATGCGATATCAAACTAGTGAAAGCAGAACTGCATAGACAAGCTGAACATCTATTCATTTACACACACATACATATGTAACTGAGCACACACACGTAGACAGACACGTGGACGGACAGACAGACCCGCTGACAGATAATTTATATTTCCTTAAGGCATAATACAAATAAGATCAACGTGTTCTTAACAGATATTGTGAAGTGGTGGATTTTCACACAATCTACTCCACAGATTACGAGGTTCAGCGGCCAGTTCCCTAGCTCGCCACCTTTCATAGAAAATTCATAACATTGCTGGGTAAGCACTTTAAGAGGCGGGGTCGATCCCAATTCGTACTAAAAAGTTACTTGCATGTCCTTTACCGAACGTCGCAATCAACCCCGGCATTTTTGCCTGTTTGTGATTTATGAGGCAATTTGTACCTTCTGCAGTTTGCCACTGCCTCCTGAACGACAGACGTCCATATCATCGAAATCAACACAAGACGGTCTGCTTCCAAATTTCCCGCAACTGATTTCGAAACTCGACTCAGTATGTCGGGGAATTGTACCACGCGTCCATTGCTCCTACACCATCAGTGCGTACTGGTCGGGGAACAATAATCTTGCCTCAGCTCCGAGTCCACTGTTTAGAAAACAAGCGAAATTAGCCGCCCTGGCTACAAGCCTTATTGAGGACCGGGAGGTAACATAAAGGTCTCCAGGCCCGACTGGGTGTGTGGTGAAAATTGTTCAGTGGATTATATAGTGATCATTTGTATCGACCTATCCACACTTGAGTCGAGTGGTCAATACCACGTCGTCGCCTCGACCTTCCTGACTATTTCCTGGTATCCATGTCCTTTTAAGGCTCGGTGAGCTAGAAGCTCAAGTTAATTTAAAAGATTCGCCTGGATGAGTATTCTAACACACGACCACCAGGTCCACGGGCAAGCGTGCTTGTTTTGTTACTACACCACGGCTTCCATGAAGGACACGGTATTCACCGATATTCTCTCAGGAAGACAGGAGCCACTTTCAAACTGCCTGACTTTGTCGCAAATAAACCCGATATATATTTTATGAATCTATAAAAATGGCACATAAAGATACATAATGGTTTGGTTATGTAATAGATCACTTTACCTGCAGTATAAGAGATATAAAACTATACTGGAAAACATAATTATGGAGTGACAGTGGGACGGAATGCGTACACAAGCCTGTCAGTGGTTTAAACAGGAGTCTGCTTTGTTGGTTGTGAATTCTCTGGTTGACTAGTGAGTTTAGTTCTTCGATCCGATGCATTGGCGTTCAGGGTGTCAAAGCTCTGAAAGGGGCTTACATTTATCGTTGGTGTGGAGACTAACCCCGATCCAGTACTAAAATGCCATCTCTATATGGAGTATGTTACAGAGCTCTCTTCTTCTCTCCAAGTCCAGACAGCAGCGGGGGTTGCACAACTTGTACGGGATCTTCACATCCGCGAGAAGACATATTCCAATGTAACCATGTTATGATTCGGCCCAGCACATACAGACTGGCTGGGATTATGACTTGGTAGGTCATCATGTTTCCTCCATGGGTTCATCAAACCTCACTGTCACCAGACTCCAACAGGAACCTTTACTCCATGTTTTAACAAATCTTTACGGTGTTGAAGAACTAATGTGATAACTATGATCATTCATCTATGATCATTCATCATTCTACAACAACAACAACAACAACAAAATTTGCTGCATGTCCTTCGCAGGACGTAGCAGTCAACCCCAGCCTTTTGGCTGTTCGTGATTCCAGGGCAAGTTTTACGTTCAGTATTTTACCATTGCTATCTAAACGACCGGCTCCTATACCTGTTTCGAAAAAAAAAAAAAAAAAAAAACCAGCAACACTGTGTTTGAACCCGGGTATGCGTGATTACGAATCGCGCCCGTAACGCCTTCGCCACGGAGCAGGTACTAGAACAAAACAAAACAAAAAATAAAGTCCGCAGGAAAAAAAATATAAAGTAATGACAAATATATACTGAATATGTCTAAGCTCGATTTCACTTTGAGGACCACTGAAAATCTGTGCATCTTTCAGAAGATTGCCCGTGTTTAAGCCCGGGCTAACTGGTATTTAAGACCAAGGTCAAGATGCGGGCTTCATACCGAGAAGATGATTGCATCATACAACCATTCAGCGACCGGGGTTTTCTAAACTCCACGCACACCGCTGACCACATTTATGCAAACAGTAGTGGGCGCGTCGCAGTCTTCAATTGATAGACTGAAATAGAGAAGGCATTGGAAGTAGCTCATGGTATCCGATTAGCGGAGTTGTAGGTTGGAGTTGAATTCAGTCAATTTCCATACATCGGGATCCTCCGTGGCGAAGTGGTCAAGCCGTCTGACTCGGGCACCAAAGGTTGTGGGTTCGATTCCTGGCCGCATCCTTCGGTTTACGAGTGCATTTTTTCGGAGACTCCTGAGGGTCGTCGGTGGAGCTGCGGAGTTTTTGCTTTGTGCGACGCTTTCCGCGCTGCGGAAAGAGACTGAGCCACATGGGATAAAACCCGGTGCAATGGAGTCGACCTGTCGACTTTTAAGCGACTTTTTTTTTAAAATTCCATAAATGTTGATTTAGGTGGTAGACTTGGCTATTGATTTTTGTTTCTTGTTCGCTAATTTTGAACTCATGCGTAGTCCATACATGTGTTACTACCTCTAGTGCATTACGTCTGATTTTGTTGGTGTGGCTTAGCTTTCCCTATTACCAGTGTCACCTTCCATCAGGGGAACATACTCCGACTTCTGAGGTACTTGTAATTTTAAGTTCCCAAGTCCAGGCGGAGAATTTAACATTTTAAAAGCTTAAGAAGTTTAAAGGCGAGCGTTCTTATCCATTTGGTCGTGTTGATATCCTTTGGTAGTCATGACGCACTTGTCATCACCATCTTCATGTAGCAAGTTCTGTGCAGAACGACGCTCTAGTCACAACCCGTCGGACAGGCTTTCGCTCCTGTGCCAGTTTCCCTGCCTTGTGCATTTGCCTCTACCATCATCAACAAGCGCCTTGCCGAGGGGCGTGTGCTTCTCCTCATCTTGCCATCTCCCATGGCATTTTCATATACAGAGTGTCTTAAATGTCCAGTGTCCACTATCGTTTTGGTCGACCCGCGAAACCTCTTCTGGGAACCATGCCTTCCATTGTAGCCTTTAATCATAGATCTGCCTGGCGATAAGTTTAAGCCTGAGTGGTTTCGCCTGATGGCTGGGGGACACTGGTAAAAGGAAAAGCTAATCCACGTGCAAACATCAGCCC